>MINK01176985.1:0-16066 GCA_001735545.1 Phormia regina | reverse complement strand
ATATATATATATATATATATATATATATATATATATTATTTATAACACGTATAAGTCTAGTATTCCTTACTAATATTTATAAAAAAATAAATATATCCATAATTTGAATGTCATTTGTTCAAATTCAAGAAAATTTTGGTACGGATAAGAACATTATCAACTGCATGTCCATGCAAAAGTTATTTTATATTATGTGTCATGACAGCTACGATAGTCACACATATAATTATAGACATAAAGGTACTAAAATGTTTAGTTTTTGGAATTTTGTTTGTTTTTAAATTTATGGAAAATATAACATTTAAAAATTTCAAGACGTATGGGTGTCCTTGCACCGATTTAAACTTCGTATTTTTCTTAATTATTTAAAATTTTAAAAGTGTACAAAATTTCATAAGTCTAGGATATTTCCTTCTACTTTTGACCAATCGTTATATGGGAACGAATCACTGTGCATCGGTCAAATATTTATTGTTAATAATGTTTCGTTTCGTTTGAGAATCATTATTCTAAACAATACGTTGCAGTTAATTTCAATAAACGTATTATAGGATAGAAGGAGATTGACTGCAATTCGAAAAGGTGAAAATTAAAGAAAATATTTTCGAAGGACATTTAATTTGTAGAGCATAGATGGAATGGGGTGTTATTAAAAACAGGAATTTTTCGAATCATTTCGTAAATGTATTTAGTAAACTGAAAATGACGAATAATTCAGGAAAATGTGATATCAATATTTTAATTTTACATATTGATAGAAAAAGTAAAAACTTATTAAAAAAATTTTAATTTTTTATATTTCGTATGAAAGTGTGACAAAATATACTGGTAAGCCAAAATATGCTGTAAAGAAGGAACTTTTTGAAGCATATTAAAGAAATATAATTTTTCATATAATTTATATTTTCTTTCAATAATAAATTCATTGTAATAATATGTTGATTAAAAGTCATTAGTGTATATTTTAATTCATAAGAAATTTTAATAATTCTGCAAATAGTACTGCTATTATTTTATTTTCTTTTTCTAATCTATAATTTCTCCTTTTGACATTAATTTCGTAATTATATAACAGAAAATCATTTTGACATTTACATTTCATAAGAAAGAAAATAATACTCTATACAAATGTGTAAACAAACAACTTTATGACATTTTCAATGCATTCATTCATTCAGTCATTCCTTTATCTCTTAAACATTTTTTGTGTGTTAAAGTGTCTTCGGAAAGTGTTTTTTTTTTTTTCTTTCTTTATTATTTTTGACTCAGACTCACTCATCTTTCTATCCCCTGCGTGGCTGTTGTATTTAAATATACATAATTGCACTTAAAATGGTAATAAATGCTTTAGCAATCTACTCAGGAAGTTGTTAAAATACTCCCCAAAGGTCAAATTCAAATGATTCTACTGCAAATAATATAAATTCTCCGGAGCAAGTTTTTTTTTGGGGGGAATATGGTAAGAGTATTTTTATGTTTTTCGTTAGAAGTAACGCTGGCTATACTCCCTCTCCGCACTCTAACAACAACACCACAAAATGAAAAAATGCGAAAAAACGCACTTTGAAAAGTCAAAAGTTTAAAATAAAATTAAGGGTGGTCATTGGGTTGATTGCCTGACTGACTGACTGACTAACAATATAAATGTTACAACAAGCATTTGTTTGTTTGTTTGTTTTATGCCATTTTTTATTTATTTTTTAAAACTCTAAGTACTTACTCCAAAATATTTATGAAAATGTGTTTGTTTGTTTGTTTGTTTATGCGACTATATGTAGTCAGTCTATATTTTATATCTAAATATTCCCAACCAGACTGTTGAAATGGACTTGTTACACCAAAGTTGTATTCTGTTTTTTTTTTATTTTTATGTTTGTTTTAGTATGTATCTGTGTTGTTGTTTGTAACTGTAGTTATTTGGTCGTTGTTTTTTAATGTGTTTTTTTTTTTATTTTTTATTTTCGTACTTTTTTGATGAAGCATGCTGTTAAAAAACACTTAAATTTACATAATTTGCTAAGTTTTGTTTTTTTGCTGCTGCTGCTATGCTTAAAGTTACAAAAAAGTTTTGTAAAGCCTCCGTATGCATTAGTATATAAGTTTTTATGTGTAAGTTATGTGTTTGTGTGTTTTTGGTATTACAACATTTTACATAGAGATAGACTTTTACTTTAAGTGAATGCAGGCTTAAAAAAAAGAAACTGTCAACAGTTTTTGTGTGTTATCTAGAAAATATTGTTGTTACCAGTATTGTCTATGTTTTGTTCAACGTTTTCACACAACAATTTCTCTATAAGAGTAGTTCATCTCGAACACCATCAACCCACTCTGTTAGTAGGCAGCTAACTCACAGTGGGAAATTTTATAAATTAAAAGGCATTTGGATTGTTATTGTCAAATATATAGAGTGATTTTAATTAAACTAATCACGGATCCCGGGGAGATGCTATTGATTTCTAAAAAACAAAAAAATGGGTTTTGTTTTTATATATAAATAGTGGAGAGTATCACAAAGCCGCATGTCAAGGTATATTTTTCAGTGGAAATATGAAATTTTTCCTTAATTTCTAATATGAATTAGAAGTTTAGAAAAGATAAAAGAACTTAATTTTAATTTAGAAGAATTATACACAAAAAATCAATACATAATTTTAACAATTTATTATTATATTGAGTATTATTTTTAAAATATTTTGCAAAAAATGGGAATTAGAAATAAAAAGATTATGAGCGATAAATTTTATATTTACCCTTTAATGCTATTGTGTACAACAAAATAACCACATAAGATATATTGAAAAAAAATTTATTGCAGGCTTTTTATTTTATAACAAATATTTTGCTATGATTCAAAATGATATGAATAAATTTATACCATATTGAAATCAATATCGTAAAACGTTTTTTTTTATCGAGACTGGGTTTAAAATTGAACCTAACAGCTTTAAAATGGAAATTAATTCCTTTAAATCAAAAATAAAAAATAAGGTTCTTTTAAAATTAATAAAATTTTGTTGTATTTTAGGATTTTCTACCTCTATAATTCCACTGTGCATTTACCATCAACTAACTATTTTGCAACTTAATAATACTCTCATTCAAACACGTTTTCAAGAAAAGTAAACTTTTGGCGAACAACTATAGAAAAAATGCGTGTGAGTGTGTGTGTGTGTGTGTGTATGAACCTTCACAACTTTAGAGACATGAGACACATTTCTGAATATGATGATAAAATACCCTAAATCGGTATATGAGTTCATTAGTGACATGCACATTTTAACAAAATGTTCACAAAGAAAAACATTTTATTTTTTTTTTCTTTATTATCAAAATTTAAAGGTGTTTGCACTCTTTCATATCTATACGACTTTTTCTGTATCCAAAATAATTTGAAATGAAATTCGGCTGCTAGATATTGTAAACGACTTAATTTAATTCGCGTTATAAAAAAAAGCTACAAAACAACAAATATTAAACCTCTTTTTTTATAGCACAACGTAAAAATACTAGAAAAGTGTAAGTAGACAAATTGTATTTGTACCTACTTCTAGTAATAAATAGCATGAATATAAGCAGAGTGCGTGTTATTTTCTCTTTTTTTATTTGAAGATTTTAACTCCATATCAGATGAACACATCACGTGCAACATGATTATTTCTAAAGAATTCACAATTGTAAGTTACTTTTCAGGCTAGAAAAGATGCGCGAAAAATTTCAAACTACTACGAATACGTGACTGTTTTGACGACGATTAAGATGAAAACCAAAGGAAAGAGTGAATGAGTTAATATGTTCATATAAAGAATGATACGCACATACAGTCGTACCTACATACATATGTATGTAGATGTGTATATGGTGATGTGTTTGTATTTGCTATTTGAAAATTTTATTTGTATCTGTGCGTGCATATGATACATATTGCGTAATAAAATACAAACACGATTATAGTAATAGTTATGCTGGAAAACATAATAAAAAAGGAAGTTTTATATTATACGACAACTCGTTTAAGTCCTGCAAATACCTTCATAGCTGGTAAAATTAAAAATTGGGCCAATTTAATATCGATTTTTAATTTCTGTTAGAGCTACAGATACTCTGCTTATAAATTACACACTTTTCCAGTCATATCCCAATACATGTAAATATATATATATATAAATGTGTATATATATATATAATATATATATATATATTAATATATACGTTATTGTATAGTATATATTAATATGTATAATACTATATATTATATATAATATAATATATATTATATATGATACTATATTTAATATATATTAATTATATAGTATATATAATAATATATTTATTATATAATAATATATATATTATATTACTATAATATATATATATATATTATAATTATATATATATATTATTTTTTTTTTCAAATTATTTTCAATTTAAAAGTAGTTAAATACAGTAATTTTTAAATTATTTAATAATAATTATCTAATTGATTATTATCAATTATTAAAGTTTAATGCATTTTTGAACACAAATTATTAAAATTTTTACGTCAAAAATATTTTATTAATATCGTTTAATTTCTATTTCTATTTAATTAATTTGTTTAACTGAATTGGATTATAAATTGAAAAAAAATTAATAGTATTAATTAAAAGATAATGTTTAATCAATTAATTCCAATGATCTTTTTTTAATACTTTTTTATAAATTTATATAAGCTGTTCATTATTTTTCTTATTATGTATTCAATTAATATTATTAATCATATATATAAATGTATTGATAATCTTAGGTAATATGAATATAAAATTGTTCATTTAAGGTTGAATTTCAATTAATTAAATAATTGAATATGTATTATTTGTAATTGAAATTGTGTTTTAGATTTTTCTAAGTAAAATTTAAATTTAATTTGTTAGAAGATTTCAATTGCACTTTTAGCATATATATAGCAATTAATAAATGTATAAAAATTAAATTTTTTTACTTCTAAAACAACATTTTTTCACCTTTCAATGACTTTTTTTAATGAATCAAATATAAATAAAAATATCTGATAATTTTAATAATTGAATATAAATTTTTTTTCATACCCTGAGTTACAATTAATTAAATAATTGAATATGTATTTTTCGTAATTAAAATTGAAATTTGGAATTTTCTATGTAAACTTTAAATTTAATTTATTATTATACTTTTGATTAATAATTAATTGTAATTTTCTGGAAAATATTTTTTCTATGTACTTTGATCTGGATAAGTTTATTTAATTGTAAAATTATTTGAAATAATTTCAAATTTCTGAGTAATATTTTAATTGAATTTTTTGTCTGTGTTTAAAATATCTTAGATGAAAAACTTTTTATGAAAATATAACCCGCCTTGCCTTGTATTTCTTTATATTGTAGTTCCACAAAACTTATTCCTACTTATTGAATCAATTTCTCATGTGTAGTCGTTTAAAACAACTTCAAGTCACGTATAATCTCATTAACTAACACTAAGTAAGTTGCTGTCATATTCGGACGTGGGTCAATAAAGAAATCTCATAAATCAAGGATTTTTTTCTTCTTCCTTTTACAATCTGAGCACTCGCATATTCTAGACAAATTACAATCAAGAACTGATGTTGCCTTAACATATTAGTCTTTTATTTTATTTTTTTTTTTTCAGCAATTTGCCATAACATTTTGATGTTACTGTAATGGAAAATATAAAATGGGAAAGAATATTAGTTAGGAATTTTATATAAAAAATTATTGATTAACATTCTTAATGGTTTGTGTAAATATTTATTTTATGGAACAAGATAATGTTCATGTTTAAAAAAAAAATTGTGGTTAAATATTAAAAAAGTAAAATATCGAAAGAACATTGGAATTAAGTAAACTGTTATAACAAGTAACTTGGATAGAAAAATATGGTCTATTAAACGATATATTCAAGATGACTATTATTTAAGAGATCAATATTCAATTTTTTAAATATTTGTTTGTTTTTTTAATTAAATTTTGTATCGACTTTTAGTTATTTTTGTTATTTTATCAATTAATAAATTAATCAAACACAAACAAAATAATGATTGACAATTATATCCAAGAATTGAAATCATTTTAAAATTCTAATTAATAATTTAGTTGTAGTCAAAGCTTAGATTTTTTAATATTTTCATTTTAAGATCTAAAACTATTATAAACTATAACTTAATTAAATTTAAATCGATCATTTCTGCTAAGTATATTAGAACTATTTCTATTGTTCTTTTCGTAACTGTTTTTAATCTATATGCACCATTCATATAAAATAAATGTTGCATAAAACTTTTGCGTCACTATTTGTTCAATGCAATATCTACAATTTGAATAACTTGTAAACGAGACAATCAGACAGATATTCACACTTATATATATAGATAATAAAACAATAGCATACAATTATTGTTGTTACATTTCTGAAATGCATTGTCAGAATATTCAAAGTTATATAACATGAAGTTCCTTTAACACACAATCATATTTTTTTTTTTATTTATTCCTTACAATCAATAGAAATAACAAAGAAATTGACATAGAGTTTTATATACATTGACAGTAGTAAGTACAGAGATATAGTTTGTTTGAAATTTGATCAGATATAGAGATGATTGTTTAGAGTCAACAACCTTGAGGAAAACATTATAAAATTGATTTATAAATATGAAAATTTTATATAAAAAACTTTGTGAAGAATTAAAAAATGTACAAATGAAAGTCCTTGATTTGAAACTTATTAAGAGTTATATAAATCAAAAGTTGTCAAGCGATTTAATGCTTAAATATCAAAGACCACATTTTTAATTATATTAGAGGTATTCAAATTCAAAATAAGGTAGACCTATTCTCCTATGGTCGAAGATGGTCGAAGCGAAGAGTGTCGTCTTTTTACTTCATACATGGTTAAGTAAAGGAAAAATTTGCATATTCATCATAATCTTTTCGACTCAAAATTAAAGATTCTGGGAGCATAAATTGTGAAGTGGTGGTAAAGTTTTCAAAAAACTAAGAAAAAAGCCTTTTGGGGTAAAGATTAAAGAACATACTTATATCTATATCTGAAATTTAATTTATAATTTAAATGTATTATTAGTAAAAAATATTATTTTTAAATTGTTTGATTAATTTTTGAATTTTTAAATGAAATATATTTGAAAAAAGTAAATTATTAGAAATATTAAATTCTGATTTTATAAATTTGGTTCTTGAATACAAGAAAATTTACAAAATCAAAGCCATCACTAATATTTTCCAAATGACGATTATGGACTTTTAAATTATTTAGTTGTATAAATTATAACTTATTACTGGCAAAGCAAATTGAAATTTCAATTTAGCTAATTAAAATTAAGGTAGGAAACACATACACATTTTGTTAAAATCAAGCCAGAATTGATCATATCTTGGTTGAGTTACACAAAACAACAAATAGGAAAAATACTAAATAAATATTTTTATTTAAAAGTATTCAAGTTTTTAATGCTTAAGTTAAAAAATCCAAGAAAATTTATCTTAATATTTTCTTCTCATACCAACTTACAACAAACTCACATTGCACTTTAAACTTTATACTACAATTTTTTTATCTATGCCATAGGATATAGAACAATGTCTACAATGTCTGTAACAAAGTGAATCTGTTTGGTCATTTGTTATAATTTTATAATCTCTTAAAACAAATAAGAAAACTAATATAAAACTCTTTGCAAATGTAGATACGACAACAAGAACAAGCTAAAAATTCTTAAACTCTTGTCTTTTTCTCGAGCAGAAAAAAAAAAATAAAAATAAAAGAATGAAATACATAAATCTAAGATTACAATTGTCCAAACGTTTGTTTGGACTCTTTATTTTTTTCTAAGCTAGTTAAATAAGAAATACCACATCAAAGGTACTTTACTAAAACTTGCAACTATTGCCATGTTTTTTTTTTTTTTCATTTATACATATATTCCAGCCTTATGTTTTAAAGAGTGTATGTAAGTACGTGCGTGTGTGTGACTAACACAAATACATACTAACAATTATACATTTATTTACTACAAACATAGATACAGGTTTACACTTTAAATCCCAACCTAATCCACAGTAAACATTCAAGAAGACATGACTCTATCATGTTAAACGAGTGTTGCATATATACATATGTATGTATGCATGTGCTAGTATTAGTGTAAGTTAATGTGATTGTGTGTGTGTGTTGGTGAGGGTGTTCTGGAGTGTAGGTATGGAATTTTACTTTAGTCTGTCTGTCTGTATTTGAAAATAAAAAGTGAAACTTTAAAACTTGTACATTGTACTAAAAAGTAAATAGAATAAAATTGAAACATTATGTAGGTATAGTACGTTAACATACGCATATATACAATACATTCAAGCACACGTATAGTATATATGTATGTTTGTGTGTGCTTTAAATGTTATGATAGTTTTTTTGTTGCTTAATAAAAAAAAGAAGCATTTTATGTTTCAAAGGGGGTTTTTCAACATTTTTAAATTGCATGGGTGTGTGTATGTGTATATATTTGATTGTCTGTGTTGTAGTATGTTATTTAGTTTAAGGTGTTATAAAAACTTGTTACGATTTCAATGATTAAATATAAATGAAAGTGGATTATTTTCACATCTTTTCTCTAATATAGTAGAACAGTTTTAAAGGTTTTATGAATCCTTTTTTTTTTTTTTTGGTTTGAAATAACTTTAAGGAATGACTTTTTAGACGACTATTTTTTGCTAGTAACACACATAAAAACGTTTAATTAAATATATGCTGATTTTTTTGTGTGTGTTATTTTATACATAAATCTTAGGGGAACATTGAATTTCTATAACAAACTAACTACCATGTACGAAGATTAAGTATTCTTGTTTCAGCAGCTGTCATTTTAGGGTTCATAGTCCCTTTTCAAATACATAAACACATTTTTAACAATGTAACGAATACATACATACGTAGAAATTATATTAAAGTTTGCATGTGTGTAAGTGTGTTGTTTTCATGTTTCTAAAGTAATCCCCCTTAAATGTCATATTTATTTTTGATAAATCCTGAAAAAATGAAATAAAATAAAATTCCATTTTATTAAAAATAAAACACCCTACGGTAAATTCTCTTCTTCTATAATAACTATAGGATTTTGTTTATAAGTTAAAATATTTTTACATGCCTATTCATAGGAGGCTCTAAAAAAGTCATAATTTTATTATGATTATTCTTGTGACTCGGTCATAACTTTTTATTCTGTTAACATAGTTCCAAAACATGCTTAACGTTTAGAAGTTTTGTCTTTTCTTATTAATAGAAAATAAAATATTTTGTAAAAATTTGAAATGTTTAAGCAAGATAATTATATATATATACTGCAAAATGATGTGAAATCTGTGTTAATATGTTTTAACGCTATGTTTTTAACGCATGTTTTTTGACCATGAATGTTTCAAAATATATATTGTAATACATGCATTGTTTTTTTGCAACAACTTTTTTATTTATTCATATATATATATATTATTATATTATATATATATTATATATATATTTAATTTATAGTATACTATATATTATATATATATATATATTATATATATTAATATATATATATAATATTATATATATCTTTGTATATATTATTATATATGTATATATATTATATATAATTAAAATTTTTATTATTCAATTAATTTAATAAATTATTTTATCATTAGTCTATCTTATAGTCGTATTAAGCTGATGTCCAACATTAATTTATCTTTACAATACCTATACACACAACCCCATTTACTTTTTAATGTTTGCAACAGAGGTCTGTTAAAAAACAATCTAGAATACATTTATAATTATAATCCTTTATGTAAATTTGATAGTTGGTCTTTTATTTTATATATTCCAACACATTTGTACTATGAAATATTTTAAAAACATATGCATGAACAATATCATTGTAATATAGTCCCACAGTTTTACAAAAATGTTCACTGGCTTCAAGTTACACACATACATAGCTATATAATTAATAATCTTTTAACACTGATTGGCTCTCGCATTTTCTTAAGTAATCTAAGCATTTTAATCATCCAGAATTAAATGCTTCCCAGAACTGTAGAGAAATTTATGTCTGCATAAAGTTTTGATTTATGAACTACTTAAATACATTATAAATATACATTCATATGTATATAAATATATTAATATATATTTTATAGAACTTATAAGGTACTTTTAGTTTTAGTTAGTTGCAAAATTATGCAATATAAGGTCACATTGTAAAGACATACCTGCAAATTATAAAAATAATTATAATGGAGAATTTATACAAAATTTTGTAATTTCATATCAAAATGAACCGCTAACGAACTTAATATATCTGATGGCTAGGAAATTCACTACAGATATTAGCAATTAGTAGTGTTTCTCAAATCACAAAAATTTACGCTGATATCGCATTCTAATAAAAAATATGACGTTTTAAATAATTAAAAAATTTACATAGATGTAATTGTTTCATTGGTGATATGTTTTAAACTACACGTTGTAGATATTTAGCTTTAATTTCATATGAGAGAAAAGGATAATATCGTTATATCGATATTTATAAAATTTGTTTGTATCAAAAGTTCAAAGGACAAAGTTTAACATATACTGATAAAAAGGTTAGTTCTCAAGAAATGACACTTTTAACATCTAAAAAATATTCTACAATGTTGACGTAATTCTTCTTCGTGCGCAGATGAAATTTCCACTTAGAATTTCATTTAGCTTAAAAGTTATGAACGAAAATGTTATTATTTTTTGTTTTTTTTTTTTTTAATTTTGAACTATATAGTATCACTTTAAAGATGAATATATTGCCTTAAAAATTATAACTTGTAAACCAAATATTCGCCATCATTTAAAATATCGTAGATATGATTTTTACATTATCGATGTTGATCTTTGAATTTTCGAAATAATTAGTGAAAGTAAAGTTTTTTCTTAAATGAAATAAAAATTGGAAAAAATAATATAGTCGGTCAAATCCGACCATATGATTTAGCACTACTTCTTATACTCATATTAAACTTAACGTTAACTTAATATTAACATTTGTATCGGACTTATATGACTTTCGCAAATGGTATTCCTATAGGAGCTATGGTGCAATATTATTAAAATCTAGTACAATGTTATTTTGATAAAAAATCGCATATACCAAAATTGCAATCTGTATTTAGCGCACAAGTTTTACATGGCCAGCCAGCCAGGCAGACGGAAGGACTGCAGACATTATTAAATAGAAAGACTGCAGTATATATCTCTTTAAAATCAATATAAATTTATATTTTTTAACGAAAAAGTAGATTGTAGATTTGCTTGCTTTTAATTCTTTATAATTCTATTATTCCCCCTTTTTAAAACTTTCAATAAATTAATATTTTAGATAAGCTCAAATGAATATATGCTTTAGCTCTAATCATTTTATTTATGTTTCATTATGCAATGGCTCTCACCATAACATTTTGTTTTATATAAGGATATCATTCTCACTCGTTCTAACCGTTGCTGTAACAGTATTTATCTTATCCGTTAATTGTAGCTTAAAATATTTTACTATATTTGTCGTATACATTTTTTTCTTTCACTCTTATTTTAATAAATAAAATATTTATTAACATTTCTTTGTAAAATTGATTGAATAAAAGTTGTATTTAAACTTTTCCCCTAAAAAATAAAATAAATAAAAATAAAAATTTCTAAAGAGTTGTAAAAAATATAAATAAACTTACATACATATGTAAATAAATATTTTTAATGCCTGTGTGAACACATTATACACTCACAAATATGTATGTAGTTGGATACTCAATGTTTAATTTAATATTTTCCTTCGAATTTGTTGAAAATCTTATCAGGAATTTATTTAGTTTATTCGACGTATTTGTGTTAAGCTTTTTTATGTTTAAAAAGTAGTTATCAATATATTGTATCTCCTTAATTTCTGAAGACAATTATTCGATTTCGTTGTATTCGATTATTCCTTTTAAATAAAAAAATTGTCAATTTCTTGTAGCCTATTTCTTATACAATTTTAATATAAAGTTGTAAATATGTGTTTAAATTTGTTTGCATTTTTTATATGACTTTTTCCTAATTTGTCTCTCGTTTTTTTTAGAAAATCAATCTGAAAATATTTCACATAATATTTAAAGTTTTCCAAGTATATTTTATTAGAGTATGTTTATGTATATTCTATAATAATATTTCCGATGCACATACGAGTACGTAAAAGATTGTTGTTGCTCAAATTTACTGTTGGCATAAAAATGAAAAAGTTTCTGTTTTTTTTTTTTCATTTTTAAATTTTATGTAAAAATTTCGTCAATATATTGTTAGTTTTTTTTTTGTATTCTTTTTTTTTTTGGCAACAAAGATAAAGTTTCTATTATAAAAGTTAAAGAAATGAAATGCAACAACCAGGACCTATGATGATGATGTTATTCAGTAAAATAGCAAAGAAAAAAAAAATAGGAAAACATTATTCAAAATGGCAGCCATTATTTAGTTTATATTTTGTGAATAATACAAAATAAGGGGTTTTTTTGTATAAGATAAAATATTTAAGAGAAATTTCGTGAAAATGAGAATGACATTATTTAGATCAACTTAAAGTAAGGCCGATAGTAAGGACTATAAATTACCAAGTAATGCAGACGATAAGGTGTTCATTTTGCTAAGATTCATTATTTGTTTATTAATTATGTAAGTAAGGGTTCTTTTTATTTCTTATTTATTTTTATTTTATATAAATTATAGTCACTTTTATTGGAAATACTTTATAATCATGAAATCAGAAACCCTAATAGAAATCAATTGATTTTAATATATTTATAGTAAAATTATATTAAAGTAAAACAATAAAACATGTCGCTTCGTAACAACATAAGACTTATAGGAATTAAAATTGTTTCTGAAATTCAATATTGATTAAACTGTTTAAGGAAACTCAGCATAATGCAACATATGCATACATACATATATATGTATATAGTTGTTCAACGATGTAACTACTTTTTATGCTCTTAAATACTTTTTTATATATCCATCGTAAATGTTAACAAGTAAATCATAGTAATATATTACAAATCCTTACTTACTACCATTTAAACAGATTCATTGCTATTAAAGTTCTTGCATAAATATATATACAAACATATACATTTACATATATTTGTCTATTTATAAAATGTTAAATAAATATTAAACATAAATTCAATCTAGATATTTATCAAGAGTTCCTTGTCAATATCCCAGGTGACAAACCGCAATAGTGTTGATGATATAAAACATGTTGTTGATGTATTTACGACTAAGTTATAAACATATATATCTTTTTTGTTCTGTTGTTAATCAATGCGTAAATGTTATTTAGATAGAACCCAGCAAAAAAAAAAAAAAATTTGGGAACTCAAAAAAATATCTCAAGTATCAAAAGAAGTTTCTTAAGTGCAACAAACATCGCCTATTTGCATTTTTTAGTTTACACATACGTTGACATGTTGATCAATGTTACTAGGACTTGGGAAAAAAGAAGCTAAATTAGACCTTAAAAAAAGGCCAGAAAAGGCTAAATGTCACAGAAAATAAAATAAAAAATTTAATATATTATTTTATTAAAAAAAACGCATTTATTTTTTGTTCTCATTAGTTTTTGGTATTCCATAAGGATTTTGTTTGTGAATTTGTTAGTATAACATAAATAATTTCTATGGATAATAAAGTTTGATAAAAAATTAATTATAATATTTTTGTAGAATAAAACGCCGCAGGTGAAGTTTTCTTGTTAAATATAAATAATTTCGATTTTTTTACGAATTAATATAAAAATGCTTAAATCAATGATTCTTTAAAAAACAGTAAATTTTAAGCCTTTTTAAGGCAATGTTAAAAATAAAAAAGACTTGAATAAAGCTAGAAGCTAAAACGTAGTTTTGATGCTAAAATTAAAATAAAAAATATAGATCAAGCCTTAAAAAGGCTAAACTGGCAAAACTGCTCTTGATTTATATAATATCATAAATTCAAAAATATTAACTTTTACTTTTTTAATTTCCAATATCTTATGTTACACATTAAAAATAAATTAAGACAAAAGGGGTTATCTACCACAACTTAGCGAATAAGGGGGTTAAAGGATTTAATTTTTCAGTATGATGTTCAGTAGACATAATTAATAACTTGTAGAGAAATGGTTTGCAAAATATTGAAAAATGAGTGAAATAAATGGTTTTTATGTTCTCTTGAACAATTAAGGTTTTGCATGTAGCCCTCGATATGTAGGTAATAAATACAATTAGTTTAGTCACTCATGTAGTTGGAGGAAAGTGTGCAACTAAAACTTTCATATTATAGCCTCAAATTATTGAATGAATCAAGAGTTTGTTGGGAAACTTTGATTTTTGTTTTTAGCATATTGATGTAATTCTATCGTATTTGTTTATAGGCATATCGAATAAATAATGTGAATTTATAGTTATGCAATTGCCACAGGTTTGCAGTACAATTTTTAAATAACTTTGTTTAGTTTATGTTGGTATTAAATGCTAACTAGATAAGAACAATGTAAAATAGTTTTTATTAAATATGTAATAAGTACATAACGATATTTGAAATTTAATATAAAAAAGTAAATTCAATACAAATCAATTTGTAACATTTTACAAAACGTACCCAATGAAATAAATCTAAAAGTATAATGTTATTTGGAAAATATTTGCACCCATATTCTACCATGTACTTGTTGATAACGATCCTATTAAATGTCTATATGTGTGTAAGAACAAGACCTCACACAGAAAGTTTTCTTGAATGTAAACGTTTAGTATTCCTTTCTCCCATCTCTGCTATAAATTAAAAATTGCGACAAGTAAAACTGCTGAGTCTGAACATTGTTTAAATTCATGACTGCGTATTGAGATGATTTACTAGAATTTATACAAATTGGCATCAAGTTGACACCACAAAATATCGATTTATTTGTTTTCTATTTTATGTATTTAAAATTTTTAAAGGAATGGTGTCAAAAAGTCTATATCGTAAATTGTCGATGTAACTACAAAAATTGTGGATTTTGAATCCAAATTGTCCCCAAGTATGATAATTCAAGAAAAGAACATTTTTTCATAAGCAAAAGAACACTAATTTTGATAAGTATATTCAAGAGTTGTAAGTTTATTTTTTAACAAAAAAATGTTATTGAATTTGACATTTAGAAATAGTAAAAATAGCAGCCTTCTTAAATTGTTTGTGAGATCCATATTCAAGAATTTAACTTTCTAACATCAAAAGCACTTATATTTCGTAATTCAGAAGGAAATTTTCAAATTTTACATTTTTAGCAAACATTTTATCCGAGAGTTCCGCCTCCATATATTATTCTATAGTTTAGGGGGAAGCTAATGTGTAAGCACTTATTTATTTTACTTAGTATTAGATAAACTAGAGGGCTTAGAAAGGAGGCTGCTCAATACATTCAGTCGATATTTGGATGAATAATTATACAAATTTAAAAACTTTATATTTTATAAACAATTGCGATTAGATAGAGAAAAATGGTTGATTTCGGATCACTCACTTAATTTATCAAAAAGTTGATGTTTTTTTTTTTTTTTTTTTTTTGTGGAAAAACATGTGCTTTATTCTAAAAAGAAGTCTTATTTGTGATTATTAATTAAGGTCCTTATTTTGAAAAGCAGTTGCTCCCACTTTAAAAAATTGGTCAGGTAAATTTATTGCTAAATCTATATTTAAATGAAAAAGTTATTAATATATAAAATTCTTCACTTCACTATTTTTGTTTATATAAGATAATGAAGTAATTTTAATTTGATAACGTATGCGGGAAATATTGTTTTAATTTTTTCAAAAATTAACTGAAATCAAAATTTCTTTAAAATAGCCCAGCAAAAACTTTGGTTGCCAAGAAATGAGTTAAGAAGCTAATAAAATGATTCTCAAATGGGGGTCCGCGACCCATAAGGGGTCCGTAAGGACATTTCTGGGGGGTCGC
>MINK01176983.1:0-13706 GCA_001735545.1 Phormia regina | reverse complement strand
GTTTTCGGAAGATATGGGATCTTAAGTCAATTTTATACCGATCTTCAATAAAGGTCCAAAGGTTGGTATTTGTAGAGAACTTCTTTTCACAGAATATCATCATGTTAGCCAGCCAGTCAGACGGACGGACGGACGGACATTGTTAGAACAATATATAAAGTTATTCTGAATCAATTGGTATACCTTAAGATTGATGTTGGATGATTATTTCTATGCGTTACAAATATCAGCACAAACGCATAATAAGGACGATATAATAAGGGTGCCAACTATTTCTTCCTTTGTAAAAAATTGCGATAACATTTTCTTTGTGGTCTGTTACTGGACTAAAAGTGACATAACCTCCTACAAACATCTTTGATATAATTTGTATTCTGTAAGTCGAATCTGTAGTAACTCTGTTTACTGATGGATCCAGCAACACTACGCCAAACTTCACAAAACCAATTTCTAACGTATTTTACTTTTAAACAATAAGATCTTAAGAAAGATAGCGAAATCTCTGTATTATTATGTGTCAGATATTGAACAAAATCCGACGTAACAAATATTTCCGCTCTTGAACGGGTATCTGCGGTAGTATAAATAATTATGCTTTAACATTGGGATGCAATACGATAACACGGCTCTCAGGCCGCTAACTGTTGGTTTTAATTAAAAATTTGGCTAACTCGGATTATGTGAGCTAAGCTATAATCTGTTGAGATAAATGCTTCGATTCTCGGTCGGCTAATTACTTGTTTTAATCGCAAATTAACTAGAATCGTATGACGAGTTAGGAGCGTATAGGCTTCAACAAATATTAAGTAAAATTTTTTATGGTCTAACGACAAATTCGGCTATAGTTTGGAAGAAAAATTTTCAGTAATTTTTGATAATACTTTGATCTTTTAAAGTATTGATGGCCACAAATAGAGGATATACAATCGATTGGTTGATCTGTGAAGAACTAAAATTAAAGATTTTATCTATTCATTTAGATTTTTACGCCTTTTGTTCATATTCATTTTGTATATGTGAAAAAAGCGAATACACTTTGCCCCTGAGTGCTTTGAGTGCCGATCAATGCTTTAAAGCTTAGTATAACAAGATCGGCACCTACTTAATATTTATAATTTAAATAAAAATCTTTTTTATTTAAATTTTCCGGTTCACAAATTAAAAAAATTCACAAAATGTTTTTTCGCCAACATTTTCTTCTGCAATATTCAATTAAATTTTTTTTTATATTGCAGGGATTCATAACTTTCATGTGACATCAATATGGGGTTCAAAAAAATTTGGTTAATATTTTAAAAGTTGTTTTTTTTTCAAAGCTGGGTATTTAAAAAAAATAATAATAACAATGACAAAAAATCCGCCCCCTAATAATTAATAATGAACATACATTAGTGCATTTAAGGATATTTTAAAGAATTTCAAATTTAATTAACTAAAAAGAAACAATTTCGTGTACCACCTCTTCAAAGAGAGAATGTAATGCGGTACCGGACGAACAATGTTTTTATGGTATGATAGTATAAAGAAAAAGATTCATATCATTTATTTCTGTTTATAGCATTTGAACATGACTTATTTCGTGTTGATACAAATTTAGAGATACTAAATACAATGAAAATTACTACAAAAAAAAACTAACATACTCGTACTAAATAAACTGTTTTTCATACCATACTGGTACAAAACAATACTTGCTAAATAAATACACTATAATAATATAAATGATGGTAATAACGAACAACATGATAATGATGATGAGGCTGTTGTTGTTGATTATCATCTCTAAAAAAAAAAAAGTTTGTAGTGTTTTTTCGTATTTGTAGTTTATTATACAAAAAAAAAAAAAAACNNATGTGTAGTTTATTATACAAAAAAAACTCTTAAGATTACAAACATACATGTAGTTTATTATTATTTTTTTTTCTTTTATACTCATACTTATATCTTTGGCTTTATTGATGTTAGATGTTTTAGATGTTTTTCATTTTATTTTATTTCGTTTTGTTTGAAATTGTATCGCCATCCATAATAATAAATAAAATGCTCAACTCGGTTGTTTCCTTTTTGTTGTTGACGATGATGTTTTTTCTGTTTTTTTTTTAACTGAAATTCCCATGATAACCACAAATTCAAATGAATTGTGTTTATTGTGTTGTTCATTCAAGTAGTTGATGTATTTATGTTTTGCTTCTTTGTTTTCGAAAACAAATTATGCGAGGATTGTGTGGTAATTTGCAACTTACACACAAAAAAGTCTACAAACACAAAAGTAATTCGCTCAATTAAAAATTGTTTAAATAACAAAAATATTAATATCAGAAAAACGTTTCCAATTAAAAATTTTATTTAATTAAACAAAAAGATGATTAAATTAATTAAAATTTTAAATGAGAAAAAGGATATTAATTATTTATTTATTTTAGTTATTTTTAATTACAAAATTAAATAATTTTAAAAATAGATTTTAAAGTTTTTGTTAGTAACAAAACATTTAATTTTATTTATTTATTTTTTTATTCTATTTATTTAATTTTATTTATTTATTTTTATTTTGTGAACAACCCTCGCTGTTTATTATATTTATGCTACTTCAATTTCATTACAAGTACAAATGTGAAGAAAATTTATTACTTTTGCAATGACCATGTGTATTGTGTTATACATTCTGTCAATTCCAGGAAGAATTTTATGTTTTATGTCATTTTCAAAAATTCCCTTTAATTAGTTTTTTTTTCAACGATTTTAATTTAAAGTCAACAAATTCTAAAGTTTTTTTTAGCAATAATATAAAATAAGTTCAATCATTATTTTATGAATTAATTAAAATGCACTTTTTACATAAAAATTGCACAAAAAAAGTGACCAATCAAAAAATTATTTTAAAATAATTCATTCAATTAAAAATTTGTTTTAATTTCAAGTAAAATAATTACATATATAAATTTCTAAAAATGTTATATACAAAAAAGAAAATATATTTCAAATTATTTTAATAAAATAATTAATTAACTTTGCATTGTAATTTAACTATATTATTTATTAATATAATTAACTTTTTAATTGGTTTAAAATTAATTGACAGCTCTTAAGCAAATATAAACAGAAATTAAAAATTTGTCTGTAAAAATAAAATAAATCTATGTCAAATATTAAAAATTAATAAATATAAGCAATTTCGTAATTAAAATAGATTTCTAGTTCTTTTTGTATATAAATAAAAATCCATTTCGGAATGAATCAGATGAATCAATAATACTAGAGAAAGTGTAAGACCATGAAATTATTAGTTCGAAAATGCAGTAGTCTATTAGTACAATGAGAACGTTAATCGTCCCCAATCAAGTATTGACCCCTATATAGTTGCAAGCCATATTATTATTATAACCTTCAACACATGTGATCCTTGTAAGAAATGATGTGGATAGGACGATGTCCGTCGGTTGAAATGCCGTTTATAAAGCCCAGTCAATCACGCTGTCATTACTCTTTTATATATATATAGATAAAACCAAATCTAATTCAATCTGTAGTATCGCTTGAGTTATAAAAATTAATTACGAGGCATAAATATACCAATTTTTTTCTGTTCACTTTCTTGTTTTTGGAAATTTGGAAAAATATATAGAAATTAATTAAATTCTATTATTCTTAATACTAACATAGATAATATTTTTTAAATTATAAAATATATTTTTACGTACGCTTCAGTAATGAGAACTTAAGTAATTCACCTCAATAAAAGACAAAAGTCTCTGCACAGTTTTTAAACACTTTTGGTCACTTTTGGGATTTTGCGCTCTATCTTATATACTTAAACATATTTACATAGAAAATCCCTTTTACAAAAGATTATTTTAGTCAAACATAATGTTCATATGGAATATAGAGTAACAAAATACATTTACAATACATGTAGTATGATTTACATTTTAATATTCGTTAGAAATGAAATATAAACCCCCCCCCCCCCCCCCCCACTCTACTATTCATATCTAGACGTTAAATATCAGTGTGTTCATATTTCAATGTTTGTTTCTATAATCCGCATTGGTAACATACTATATTCCATCCAACAATATAACAAATACCAGCTGACCTACTCATTCTGGGGTATAAAACAAAACTATATACGTAGATATGTATGTGTATGTGGCTTTTTTCCCCATGAGAAATTCAAAAATGTACATAAAACATATTACTAGTAACTCCCCATCCAAATGTGTGCAAATGTTTAAACATAAAATATCTACTCGACATAGATATTTAAATACTCTAAATCTAAATACATGTAAGAATAAAAATATTATAAAAAGTAGTTCAGTTTTTTTTTCTTTTTTTGTAAATTTAACATGATAAGTCTGCATAAATACGCAACTAAACCATAAAGTACTCATAAGTATTAAAGCCATAAAATGTTTCTATATAATTTTTGTTTCTTTCGTTTGCCTTAAACAGCTGAAAGACATACGCATAGACAGGCAGACAGACAGACGGACGGATGTATGGTAGATAGACAAACAGACTGTAGGAGATAAATAATAGTTAGATGGAAAACTAAACTATATACACATATTTAAACATAAATGGTGAACATAACTAGAATATAAGTATAACAAGAAAATTTACACAACAACAACTAAAAAATAATAATAGTAAAATATACACGTACTTTTACTTACAAACATACATACGAGCACGACTAAATACTTAAGGGGATCTTAAAAATACTTGTAACATACAAGTGGTTGTTGGACGGTTAATATGGCAGACAGTATACTGAGCTCAAAAAGTTTGCAAAAATATAGCACCTTAGAACTCTAACATTTATTTATTTGAACTTTGAATATTAGTTATTTCCAGAATTTTAATTTAAATTAAATTTAAAAATCTTCTCATCTTTAAGTAATATCTTTACTTTTTTCTTTCACTGTACTTAACTGCTTTTCAGCCAAGTCACTCACTCAATTTAGTGCATGCCATGCAATAGTTGTTAAAATATGTTTGTATGTAAGTATACGTATGTATGTAAAAAGTAAATATACAGAAATCCAAAACCAACGGAGAAAAAAAATCATGATTGCGTGTGTGCCATGATATTTAAGATCTAAATTCTAGTTATTGGAATTACTTTTATTTTTCACCGGATCTAAAGCATGGATTACATTATTTTAAGAAAGAAAAATGCATGTTCATGAAACCAGCAAAAAAAAAAAGTAACACATTTACAAAGTATACGAGTACGAGCATGTTAAAAATGGTGTTAAAATGTTTGCTTTTAAATCAAGCATTTGTCTGCTTTAAACAGAAAAATGTTTAGCTACTTTATATATGAAGGTATATAAAGTTTAGTAAAAATTGTGTAAACAAAAGTGAAATTTTTATTTAAGTTGTTTCAGCTTGGATTTTGCCTTTTTTTAATATAAAAGTTGTAAGCTCAACTGCCACACAGTAGTGGTTCCAAATCGATTTTTTGGTAACAAGTTAACCGTTGCAAATATGTAAATAAAATTTTGTCTGGTCAGAATGTAGGTCTTTTCAAATTAATCTGGAGGAGTACAAAGTTGGTTATCTTGGGTATATAGCATTTTTTTAATTCGCAAACAATTTATTTGTGTTAATGTCTACAAAAAAAATGCATCTTTTTTAGTTTGGGTAATATTTGAGTCAAAATTTTGGCTTCGTTTATCCAAATTTTAAACTTGGCGATCTTAATTTCGGCCTTAAAATTTACCTCATTTTTTATATNTAAGAAAAAGNGTTAATAATAAAATCAATTATTCATGTTATTAATACTATCATATTGATGACNCNAGAAANGTTAATTAATATAATGAATTTCGTAATTGAATTACATTTGTGCATCTTTCGTTTTTATTTATATCTGACTAATTTATTTATTAATTAATTAAAAAATTATTATTATTTATTAATAATAGCAAATATTATAAAATTTGAATTAAATAATTTTTGTAATTTTAACAAATATTTAATCAATTCTTTAATTAACTCTACATATTGTTGTGTACAAATAAAGAAAATAATAGATATTTCTCTTCTTGTAGCAATCAATAAATTAATTAAATTTAATAAAAGTAAGTGGTGATTTGAATAATTGAACATACATTTACATACATTTTTTATAGGTTGAATTTCAATTAATAATATAATTGATTATATACCAATCGTAATTGAAATTGAGTTAAAGATTTTTATATGTAAAATTTAAATTCAATTTGTTAGAATATTTTAATTTTGAGTAATTTATATAATTATAAAAATAAATCCTAATTAATAGTTTAATTGAAATCATTTCGAAAATATTTTTTGAGAAAATTTAAAAAAACAAAAAAGAAAAACTGAAACTCTATTTCACATATACGGGTGAGAGAACTAATACATAGTTCTCTCATCTCGACATCTTATCACAAAATTTTGAAATTGTTAAGCATTTTTTCACTAAATGTCACTTGTCCACAGGTTTTTAAATTTTTTCTCACACTATTTTTTGATTTTCAAAAGGGTAAAATTTACACACAATCCGAATATTCTATTTTTGCTAATTTTTGACAATTTGTTCTGTTAACTTTTTTAAAAATTTTTCTTGTTTGGTATCGATAATTCAAAAACAAATTAAAATTTAAATCATTTTTCTGAAACTCATATTAATATTTTTGTTACTAACACATACATAGAGTTAGGTACCCAGCAGAAAAAATATGTTAGAGCTTCCTCCCAACAGGACTTTCTAAATTCCTTTTTGCCTTCTGTAAAACTTCCTTAAAGGATGTCTCGACTTCTTTAAAAAGAAATTAAGTACTAATTCTTATTTCCATTTCACTAGATGTGAAATAGAAGGTATAACTCACCTACCAACTTTCTCATTATAAAGTGAAACATTTCTAATTACAAGCCAAAACTCATTTAGTCTTGTAAGAAGATATTCCACATGTTTTTTTATACTTTTTTAATAGGATTGAAAGGACATATACATAAAAGGACATATTTATTTAATAGTCCTTGTCTTTTCGCTTCTTCTTCGCCTAATAAAAAACAAATAGTGTTGCATGCGAGTTGCAGGTCTTTGTAGATCCTAAATAAAACATTTTAGAATGTTGTATATACTTTCGTATTTAATATAAGATTATTTAGACCATTATATAATAAAAGAAAGTAGAATCACTAGGGAGAGTCATCAAATTTAATTCTTGATAAGTCAAAAAACTGAAAAATTAAAAACAATAAATGAAAACTAGATATGAAAATATGTAAAAAGATTTGTTTCCATTTACTATTTGAATTACTTCCTGAAATACAGAGCTCCATTCTGGGAAAGTTGTATGTAACATTATTATCTTTGTCCACTTCCAAACGATATTTTTAATAGAAAAAATTGTTAAACAAAAATTAATTTAAAATATTTTTTATTTTGTTTATGAGAATTTGTTTTTTTTTTTTCATTTTGTTTTACTTTGTATGTGATTTACTTTTCAGGATAAGTAAAATTGAGAATGAACTCTCTAATGATTCTACCTTTAGTAGTTATTCGATGATTTAGACAAATTTTAAGTGTAATAGTAATAATAAATAAAATAATATTTAAATCAAACGAAAAATCTTGCAACTTTATAGAAGATTTCAATCAATTTTAAATAATTTTTTGTTAATTTATAAGAAAATGATTAATAAATAATTTAATATTTTCTTCAAAAAGCGCAAGTTTTCAATTAAAATTATTTTCGATTTGTTCTTTCCATACAATTCTTTAGCCGCAGCTGAGAAAAAAACTATGACTCTATCTTTTAAAAACGTCCATATTATGTTTCATATTGTTAGTTTTTTCGTTAGTCTTAATAAAACGTTTCGTGGATTCATCGTTTTTGAAGTATGTTTACCCCAGAAAGCCAATATTATATTATGAAAAATAGATTATTGTTTCTACAGCCTAATGAAACATATTAATCTGTTTAGAGAGAAAAAAAAGTCTTTAGAGAGAAAAAAAATCAATTTAAATTCTATGACATTCCATGGGTTCTCATTTGATTTTTTATATATCGTTCGTTAATATTTTAAACAATATTAGTTAATGATCCGATATTGCAAATCGCGTGACAAGCGTTGATAACAATTGAAATCACTTTTTAAATTTGGAAGTTTGATCTAAAAGTACCTTTACTATTTCAACCAAAAACCCTTATTTGTTATTCTCTTGCATATTTTCTTAGCGAAAACAACATTTTCTTACGGGCCCATTTCTGACTTTCGCTCCTCAATCTACATAATATTACGAATTATTACCGTAAAGTTTTATTTACTACACACAATTTAAGAAATTTCGAGAGTTGCGTTCTCCTAGAAATATTATAACATCAGGAAAAGCATCGTCTCACTTAGCGTACTTACTTATTCTTATTGTCTTTTGTAAATAACTACAATTGTCAAAATACATATTTTCTTCTTAATCCAACCAAAAATAATCTATACTTTGCACGCCCACACCAACTGGTTTATTAATCATGATTTTGTTTTAACTCAAAGTAAGGGAAACAATAAAGAAAAGACAAGGGGCTACCATTAAACAGGTTCTACAGTATTAAATCTTCAGGTATTAACATGATTCACATGTGGGTATTACCAGACCTTGTTCCTTTTTTTGGTTCTTTTTTGAGCTCTAAAGTTTTAAACCTGTTGCTACCAGCATTTTTGTTAAAGTATACATGTTACAACAAATTACATCTTTAGTTTTATATAATATTGCACATTCATTATTCCCTATAATATCTTTTAATATTATATTGTTTTCTGTCTCAATGTATTATACAGGCTACTGCAGCATAGCCCTTACAGTCATCACCAACTTACTCATAAACTGTGTCTATGTAACTGACGATTATAGTATATATGTAGTGTTATATATTGTTTGGCTACTATATCATTAGCCTTTTCTCACACTAAACAAAACGCCATTAGTTCTTAACTCTTGTTCAAAAAAAAAGGAGCGCGCTCATAAAATTGTTATATTGTAATATTTATTCTTTATGTTCATTTCTATTTTAGTTGGGTTTTTATGGCTTTAAAATTGTTTTATGGTCTTTTTATTCCTCATACACGATGTGTGTGCAGTAATTTTAGATTTTATATCTTTTATGTCCATGTTTAAGTATTTTGCCTTAAAAAGTAGTATTTGTTTGAAATTTTTTTTTTTCATTTAGCATCAGCTGCCTTTTGAAAAAAAGAACTCGCGTTTTTATAGATTATATAGCATGCAAACCCTTTTATTCTAAGTTTTCTTCCGTTTTTGCTTTTTTGATTAACAAATGTTCTGTTTTTATTTTCTTTAAATAAAATATTTTATAGCTTAATAAAAAACAAAATTGAAACAAGAAATTTATTTTAAAAAATTTGAAAAAATACAGCGTCAATATAAGATTTTAATTGCAAAAATATTTAATAGAGAATTCCGGTTTTACATTCACACAAAATCAATAAAAATTATTAATTAAAAATTTAAGATGTTTTTAATTATAATTAAAAAGAACTTAGTATTAAATTTTTCAAATTGTTTATTTATTAATTAATCCAATAGAGACAATAATTGATATCGTATCAAAACGGACATAACTTGACCATTGGGAGTACAAAGGAATACCTATTTAAATTTTAATAACTTCTTAAATATAGATGGTAGATGTTTAGTTGTTTCTGCATATTAAAGACAACAACGATATATATAACAACATATAACGATATATACATAGTTTTTTACATCAACATAAAAACTTTATTTTTTTATTATTTGATTAATTGAAACAATAATAAAAATAATTGGAATTGTTTAATTCGTTTAATATACCATTGTTTTTCTGCGTAAAAACTAAATTAAAGTTTTCCATAGAAAAATCATATGTAATTAATTTATTAATAGATATTTGACATATGCAAACCATACCACTATTTTTTTTGGTTTTATTAACTTGTTAATTGATTAATCGAGTAACACAATTGAATGTCGATAAGTTGCTTTAAAAAATATATACTAAAATATTTGAAGTTTAATCACTTACTGAACTTGTAAAAGTAATAAATCTAAAGTTGAATTTAGTTAAAAAAAAATCATATTCAATTAATTTTTCATTAAGAACCTATGAAAAAAAAATTATATATAATTAATAATTTTTTTAAAGAAATTTAACATAAAAAAAATTGTGTATATAATTATTCAAATTATCGCTTTTTTAATATTTAAATTATTTGTTAATACATTTAATAAAAATTAATAATCAATATCCATTATATTTCTTCTTAATAAATATTAAAAAGAATTAAAATTCAATTCTTCATTTTATAATAACATTTTAATTTTCTTCTTTAAATACAAAAGATTTTCAATAATAAAACTTATAAAACCACATAAATATCCCACAGTCAATAAAATAGTTGGTACTTCTAAATATTCCAAACTTAAAGGAGCCACATCACGATATTCTGTTTTCATAAATTGTATATAACCCAAACGTATACCATCTTCCTTGGATTGTTCTTGTAAATAACGTACCACACCAGTATCAAACATCAATAATATATAGTGATTGAATAAATCCATAAAAGGCCAATTATCTTTCATGGGTATATTGGCCCATAAAGCTGATAGTGGTTTTGACATTACCCGTAAACGAGGTCTTTGTAAAAATTTCTGTTGATACAAATAAAATTCACATTTGTCCTCAAAATTTATGTAGGCAAAGTGAGTGTTTAAGGAATTGCGTAAATCCACATAAGAAGCTACGTCTATTTTAAGATAATTATCCGATATGGATTCAAATGAATTATATAAACGTAAAATTTCCATATCCGCTTCAGTTATCAAAATGGATATCTGTCGCTGTTTTAAATCATCCAAAGAGTTAATTTGTGTTTCGTAAATATTTGAAGTGAAAATGCTGGTGAGAAATGTTATATAAAGATTGGTGATAATAAAAGCACAAGGTATGAAAATAAAAAATAGTAAATATTTCTGAAGACCCCAATGGGCTGGTAAGCTGGGAGCAATATATAATAAAAATTGCAAAGATTTGATCAATTGAGAACTTGTTTGCCAACAACCTGACTTGAAGCGATTAATAAGACTCATTACAGTTGTTGCAGATATTAAGCTCAGGATCATTAAACACCAAATTTCAACATGAAAAGGATGTAGTAAATATTTAGACTTTGGTATAGGTGGGGCGAAGGGCACCATGACAAAACCATAGACTATGTATATGGGATATGCAATAGTGTAAGACTGTTCATTGAAAGGTACAAATTCACTGCATATATCCACAGTATCGGTGAGTAATAATTTCGAACAATCTGTCATGCCAATAGATTCAAAATTTGGCATTAAAATCCAATCTACAGTAAAATTATAGTACCTGGCAAAAGTATTAACCAAATGAGGAGCTACACCTCTATATTCCAGCTCATTGAATTCATTGTAATAGACAAAAGAACGTGGTGGATTATTACCAGCACTTGTTCGTATGGGATAGCCTTGTACCACCGGCAGACTCTTATGTCTCTTTAAATATTCAGTTACCGAAATTTCTTCAACTTTAACCATAGGATAGGGTGTAAATGTATAAAGCTGCTCTCCTTTAAAGTCACCTAAAAGTACTTTAAAAAATCCTTTTTCTCCACAAGTTCTAAAAAATTCCAACATATCTTTTTTGCCATTTGTTGTTTCATCATCGTCTTCATCATCTGCTATAAAATTTCTTACAAATAAAATATCAGTTCTGGTCCAACGTTTCATGGCTTTGGTAAAATGTTCCCAATCCCATACATTTAAATATTCCTGCTTTACAACCACTGTCAATACATGATTATTAAAATATTTTCTCAATTCTATTAGTGACTCCTTATGTAGCAAAAGTTTCGGCTGCTCTAGTTTTTGCCATAAATTTATTTTTGTTACGTTTTCCATAGTAAACCACATTTCATTTTCTTTTGTTTCATAATTAAAAATTACCAAAGTTGTTGCATTTACACCGTGATAGATTTCATTTATATATTTAATTAAATTTCCATGTTGTTTGAACTCTAGTGTCGCTTCATTTGAATAAATTTCCGTTATTGTTTGGATTATAAGAAAAAGGTTGAACGTTAAAATCTTCATGCTTTAATTGTGCGTTAACAAATGAGATTTTCTATTCTAGTGTTGATAGTTTTTATAGGTGAAATATTTACTACAAGAGCAATGTCATAATACTAAAGTCGTAATAGTACAATTTTATTTGAATTTTATAATTATAGTTGTTAACAATATGGACGTTTTCATGGAAAAAGTTTTTTTTTGTAGAGAACAATAAATAAACAAATAATTGATTTTCGGCAAAATAAAGGGCTCACGTGCTAAAATTCAGTGAATGATCTTTAAAATTGCGACCTGTATTCTGTGCACTTCAGTTTTACATGGTATGATAGTATGGTAAACGGACGGACATCGTTATAAAGTGATTTTGAGTCGATCGATCATTACTTTGTTTGTATTGTATTGTTACAATAGGGTCCGCAGAGAAAACTTTGCCCCATCTTGCTTCAGATTTACTTTACTTTAGGTACTAATTTTATAGTCTGGTAATAAAACATTATTTTATAAGAGAACCAAAACGATGTAAAAGATTAAATTTTATTCAAATTCAGAATTATTTAGAATTTTGTAAACAGACAGACATTTATTTCATAATAGATAGATCATAAATGAATTGTGAATATATAGAATTTGTTCAGGACAAATATAAAAGTCTTCATTTTTTCTCGCATTAACTAGTTCAAATATATAATCATGAAAAAGTAGTCTTATATAAACTAAAATTCATGGAAAAGCTTTTATTTGAAATTTTTTATTATTACAAATAATAATAATAAAAGTACTTTATCATCGAATATAAATCTTTTTTAATATTATGTCAAATATAAATACAATTATTTATATAAATAAAGAAATAACTTAATGATATATAATAAATAGAACAACCAAAAATTAGCTTTAAATAATTGTTTTACATGCATACAGAAGAGACTAAATTTCAAATTCAATAACAAATATTCATGAAGTCAACAATTTTCTATAACGAAAATCGTAAATTTTTTGTTGATAAAGTTTTCAAATTTTCATTATTGAAAAAATATAATATTTAAAAAAATGTAATAATTCAACATTTATAAGAATTTAAATCAATTATTATAATTTGGATTTTAAATAAATAAATAATTTTATTACACAAACTTATTTATAAAAAAAATACATCAAAACTCATTAATTGTTGCACAATGGTCAGACACATCATAAAATTGAATAGAGTTATTTAATGTAATAAATATTTAAATATGTAAGACATAACTTACCGGAAACTTGATTATTTGCGACCGATACTTTGGTCCTAAGCTAGAATGATGTAGAGACATCACTACATTAAGTAAGAAATTAATCTAAAGCTGCCCTTTACGGTGTGGGTCCAACAAACTGTGGGTTACTATGCTTTAGAAATATTAGCGAAACACATGGCATATTATTTAGTATTTAAATAACTGAATAACCCTTACCTACCTTGTAAAATAGAATGTACACAGAAACAACTAAATTTCAAATTCAATAATAAAATTCACAAAGTCAATAATTTTATTAACTGAAAGAAGACCTATCATTAAATTCGTAAAAACAAAAA
>MINK01176980.1:0-13844 GCA_001735545.1 Phormia regina | reverse complement strand
TATTTCTTTATTTTTATAGACAAATTTTCTATTTTCCTTTATATTTTTTAAAAAACTGTAAATTTATTGAAAAAAATAATATTAAATCAATTAGAAAGTTAATTTATTCTCATATGTACACACAGGCGCGGACCTAACTCAAGATTTTGGGGGAGGAAAATAGAACGATTTTCTCAACTATTTCCTTAAATGTTTTAGTACATATTTTCCATTAAGCATTCTCATTTTGGGGAGGGAAATTTTCCATTTCCCCTCCCAGTGGATCCGCGCCTGTACACACATGATGAAATTGAAGGCAATATTTAAGAAAAGGTTATAAACTTCACTAATAGTTATTAGTAAGATTATAAATTTTACTAATAATTGATAAAATAGAATCATAATAATAATTACGTACATATATACCTATTGCAACCTGGAATTATTTATTACAATCTCTTAGTTTATGGTCACCTGAACTATATTTTTTCTCTGCATGTACTTAAAAAAAAAAAAAACAATTAACAAATGGTCACATTTTTTGTTGCATTAGTGTAAATTATCATTGTAATCTTAAAAAAATGTTATGCACTTACAAGTTAATAACATTCTCCGGAAAAGAAAACGTTAAATTTATTTAATTAAATTTTTTTAAAAGAAATCTAATTCATATTTCTAGAAAATCTGAACTAGTAAAGAATTATGATTATCATTGTTAAATGGGTCAAGATTGCATAAGTTTACTTATATAAACTTCGATCTATTTATCATTTGTGCGATTGTTGTTTTAAAAGGTAAGGAACCTCAATTTAAGTATTTCTTTTCCAATAACTAAAATTTTACTTTCTTTTTATTAATGAATTAAGCAAACATTCAATCTCAGCATCTCTGCAACTAATATTATAAATAAAAATCCCGTTACAATATTCCTTTTTGTAATTAATTTAAACCAAACAAAAGTTACCATTAATTTAACTTGAATTTAATTATTTTCTTCAATTCCCTTTCAAAAAAGCGAACCCTTCAACGTGACCGATTCAGTAAAACCCAAGCAATCTACAATAAATATGAAATAAAAAGTAAAAAAAAAAAGAAAAATCGCATCAACTTATCTGGTTTAATATAATCAAAATCATGTTATCCATTTAACGACATTAGTACGCATGCCTGCAACACCATTAGCATCAACATTAACAGTGAGCAACGCAACGCAATAGCAACAACAATCAGCTATCATCATCACACATACTCATGCCCATACCAGCAACAAACACAATCAGATGACGAAAGTTAAAAAAAAAAAAATAAGAAGACACCATAATCAATGTTGTTGTGCTGTTTGGTTCATTCATATACTATGAGTATGCAGTAGATATATAAAGTCCTCACAAGAAAATCACCAACAAAAGCAATAATTCTTATAAAATTTTTAATTTTTTTTTTTTTTGCTGTTGTTGTTGACTAAGAAAGAACCCGCTATAAATGCAAAACAAAATACAATCAAACACATTGATATGCTCCAGCTCAAGAGAATACGAGTGTGTACTTTTGTATGCGAATAAATAAATCTGTTTTAATGTTGCTGCTGCTTTTGCTGATGCTGGGATTTCTTGCATTCAGATGTTTGTGAATGTTGATGCAACCAGCTTTACAATCAATGACAACATTGTCCCATCAACGTAAGATCGTTATCAGCACAAAATTGCCACTAAACGTCACTTTTCTTAAGATCAAAGTGTTGTTAGCGCACGATTGAGCATGCGCACGCATTTTCAATTAAATGCAGATGCAGCATTGAATTACAATAAGAAAAAACTACAACAAATACAACAACATCACCACAAATAACTAAAACTCCAAGAATAAGAAAGAATAGCAACAACAACAAGAAATTGCATTGGATAAAGTGGAAGATGACGACAATGATGTTGCTGATATTAAGATGCATTGCACTATGGGGTTTTTAATTATTAGTTTCTAATTTTTAAATTCATAATATTGGATTAAAAATGCAATAGACTATTAATATCAATTCTTTTTTAAATAAGAAATTACGAAAAAGATATTTGGGGGATTCATAAAGCGTGGTATCATTTCGTTTGTCATATAAGACCCTCAAATATAAATTAATTTAAATCTAACATAATAAAAACTTTAATTTTATAATAATTCTGAAAATTATTTCCTGCTTCTTCAAAAGCAACAGGAAATAATTTTTTACTTTAAAAAACTATTAAAATTATTTTAAAAGATTTCACTTATTGGTGTAGCTTTATGAGTAGATGCACGGTTTTTTTAGTGCACAGTCCTTATTTTAATTACGAATATGGAGTATATTTTATATTCACTGATTGTAAAGATTATTGGGGATTTCACCCTTAGGTTGAGAGGGTATTACGCGTTTGTGCTGATATTTGTAAGACACAAAAATATTGGTCTAAGAACTTCTTTCAGAGTCCTTGTAAAAACAGTTCACAGTTTTTAACATAAATTGATAATGTTATTCGAGAACCAGTAATATGCTTTCAGAAGTGATGTAGAAGTCACACAGAATTAGTTCTTATGCACTAATTCTGAAAAACTTTCCTTAAAACGAATTTAGAATAACAATTAGATTCTACTTTATTAGCATCAGAACTATTTGTGATACCACAAGTTCTTAAGATGTCAGTGGTGCAGATAACACCAGTTCTAGAACTAATAATTTTAGAACACGTTCTGAAATTTTTCTTGTGTATTATTTTTTTTTCTATAATTTCGATTTTTTAATTCAAATTCTGATATAACTTGATTAACTCATTAATTTTAAATCACAACTGTTTCCATTTTTAGCCATAGTGCAAAAAATGCAAACCAAGCTATAACCATAAAAGAAGACGACAAACAATCAACTATCAACTCCATTATCAAAAGTAATCTTCTCTCTCTAAACAGACCTCAATAGCAACAACTGTTAGCTAAAGTAAAAGCAACAAACATAAGCTTTACACTTTACAAGAACTTAAGCAATACGATTTACTTACTGCCCAGTGTTTGTAAGTCCAAAAACATTGAGATCATTTCAAGATCACAGGACCACACTTAAATGGTATGTTTCGTTTTCTTAAGTAGAATAAGTTGCTGCTGTTACAAATAAAACAACAACAAAAAAAATCGAGATTTATGCAACCAAGGGTGACAACAAATTAATTCAGTTGCTTTGTATTTTGGGGTAAAATGAACTCTTGAGACACAGTTAGTTAATTCTTATGAAAATCTCCAATTTAAAGATGCAAAGTGTTGTAGAGAAAATAAGATCTTAAAAATCTGATCAATTGTTGGAATATTTTTGCTGTTTGGAATACAAACGCACTCATTGACTTTAACTTATGAGACATAAATGAAAGAGAAAAGAATGCCATCTTTTGTGGAAATCTTTGGAGTATTCAAAACTCAACTGCCGCTTACGCATTTGGTACGGGAATATTAGGTAGGATGCTGGTTTAGTTGGTAGGCTGATTGGTATGGTTGGTTAGTTGTTGGTGTTTTTTATTTTTATTATGTGTGTGTTATCTTAATATTGTCATTGTCACAAATTTGCAAAAAGTACCACGCTAATGGATTACATGACTTTCGCATTATCGCTTTGTTTTGCCAGCGAGATCTAAAAGCGCAATCAACTTAAAATAAACAAAATAAAATAATAAAAAAGAAAAACATCAGCAACAATAACATCTTTCCACAAAGTACTTACTGACTGCCACAAACATTAACAACAGCAACAACTACATCCATAAGAAGAATACGACGTTTACAAACATTAAGAGCTACACCAACACCACCAACCAGCAGCAGTAACTTGCAACAAACTCTTATCGCTTCTTTTTTAAATTATTGTTGCTGTTGTTGTTATTCCTAGTTAGTATGACTGTCAGATTAAAAGATGTTTGTTGGTTTTGTACTTGGTGTGTAGTAAACTTCCTTGGCCACTTTAGAAAAAAAGCGACAAACTTTGTGTTCTGCTAAGATACTATTTCTGTTTTTCAGTGTCCAGTTGTTTCCCAGTTTCTTACTTTTAGTTTCTTTTACCGGCACTTGAAAATCAATTGACCATCTTTTTAAAAAGTTTAGTGCGAGCGCTATCATTGAAGTCGCATTTACAAAAAAAAAAAAATCTATCAGAGATTATGAGCTGCGGTGGTTTGCAAATCTTCCCAGGCTTTTTTGTAGTCATCCATTCACTCAGTATCTTTTTTGTTGATTTGAAATTATTGTTTATTATGTGAGATATTTTGATTGTGATACGGGCGTTAGAATATTATGCTAAATAGTAATTTTTCAGACTTTGTGATTTTTTCATTGTTTCGATTTTTGAATAAATAGTTTGCAGTAGACTTGCAAAACTATTCCAAGAATCGATTGAATGTTGCAGTATTTGAATAAGAAAATATGGAACTTGCAGAAGAGACAGTTTGTTTAAAGATGAAATTTTATTCTAGAACTAGCTAAATATAATATATTTAATATTCTATTAAACTTCCTGGCCCTTAAAAAATATTAGGTGAAAAATATCATTGATTTTACGCCAATATGTTGAGTATATGAGTGATCAGACTAAATAAATGATCACTGATAAAATTCAAAGAAAGTAGAATAGAATAGTTATAGTTATAGCAGGACCAAAATGAGAAACTTTGAACAATTCACATATTAGAAGTGAATAAAATAAATAAATAAATAAATAGCGACCAACGCATAGCAGAAGAGTGTACAATGTTAATTTTGGACACAACAAGCCCCTCAGGGCGAAGCTAAGGGAGCTCAAATTTAGGTACCTCTGAAATCAAAAATTTTTCAATATTCTGATTTCCAATATTTTTATATATTGTTTTAAGTCCTGATAGGACCTATAAAAAACATTTTTACATCTCTTATAGTTTTCGAGTTATTTGCGTTTGAATTTGTATGCACCATAATTTTGCATGTTCTTGGTCCAATTTTTTTTCATATATATCCTAGTATTTCTGACCAATTTTAATATTTTTTTTTATAGTTAAACAACAAAATTATTTATTGAATAAAAAAATTTAAGTGGAAATCTTTATCGAGTCTAAAAATAAAATAAAATTTTATTCAGCGACATATAACAATTTTTCACTTTTCTGAAAGATAACTTCTCAGAAGCGACTTCAAGATAAAATAATAACACAAGCGGTCAAGGTACACACCCTCTCGAGTTTTACCCATTTTATGTTTAAGTTTTGATTTTAGTCTATATTCAAAGCATGAACCGACAAGCGGAATGTATTTTCAAAATCCTCAATATGTTGTGAAAAGTTTTGAATCAAAATCTACGAGACTTCGGAAAATGTGGCTTCTATAGCCGAAAATTGTGAAAAAGTCCATTTTTAGGATTTTCGCCATTTTTTTGGAAATTGTGGGATTACTGTTACAAATATCCTAAAGTGTTTTTTACTCACTCATTTTATATGACAAAGTCTACATTCGCCGAAATTTTCGCTAAAATATATTTACTCACAAAGTCAAAACTTTCATATAAATTAATTTTTTTTATTCAATAGATAGATTTATTTTTTTAATAAATAAAGAATAAACTAATAAAATCGGTCAGAAAAAATATATATTAAAAAAAACTGGACCAATAATTTGCAAATAACTCGAAAACTGAAAGAGACAAATAGGTCATGCCCATGGATTTTATAGTTATTATCAGGACCTACAACAATATATTAAGATCGGACGAGAAACAAAAATTTGACAAGCGATTAAAACTTGTTATGTAAGAGGTACCTAAATTTGGCAAAAACTCTAAGGGGTTTGGTGTGTCCCCCTTCCAAACTCAACATTGTACACTCCTCTGCTACGCCTATACCAAATTTCATTCATTTCAATCCAACCACACGATAAGAAGTTACAGATTTATTTCCAAAAAATGTCAATTCTGCCCCACTGTGCATTGTAGGCCGACCAAAATGGTGACCGCGCATGAAGTAAAAAAATCCCAAGCGGTGGCGCATAACTAGCCTTGAACCGATCGACTTATAATTCTGTTCTTGACGCAGTCATCTAAAGAAATCTGCAAATATTTTAACACTTCAAAATTACACATTTTCCAAACAATAAATTACAGGTTTTCTCTATTAAATATACCAGTGTTATAATTACCAGTAATCTAAAATAATTTTTGTTCTCTATATGAAAAAAAATTTCATAAATCTTATTTAGACACAATTATTTGATTAGATTTACTTTGACATTTCAAAGTCAATGCTGCAGGTGTCACATGAGTTCAAGTAATTAATAGTAACAAAGCCAAACTTAGCTGAAGCAGCGGTGGTCAGACGCAATAGTTAAAGCCAGTTTGAGAAACCTCAAACAACAACAACAATATTAAAAGTGAACACAAAATAAGTAATTAATGAGAAAAAAAAAACCAAACACAAAAAAATATAATTAAATATGAAATCTAAAATGAATATTTGCATGGCATTTAATAAAACTTGACAACTTAATTTTATTACTTTTTGTTGTTGTTTTGTTTATAAGAAAAAAAATGGGAAAATCACTTAGAAAAAATATAGTAGGAGAGTTCACTAGAAGAAGAAAATTCTGTTATTAAGAGATTTACTTTAAAACTGTCTTTGTTTTCCAGTAGTCTGTGGCAATAACAGATATTCTATAGAATTGAATTTTAAATTTGAGTTTTACTTCTTAAAGTGAATACCCTTGCAACAATTTAATGTGAATTAAGCGATTTATAAGAGAAAATAAACACAAAAGCAATAAATGTTAGTAATAAATAAAATTATTTGTAAAACTTGTTTCAGTGTAACATTGACATTTGTATCTATAGAAATGACAACTGTCATATACAGTCAAATGCAAATGAGTGGAAAAACAATGTGAAACATAAATTGTAGGTTCAAGTTTTAATTTATATGAGTTTACAATTGAGTGTTGTTTGTTGTTGTTTGTCTTTTTTTTTCTAATGACAAATCAAACAAAACGTAATAAGATGTTATTAAAATATTAACATGGGTGATTAAACTGAAAAATTAAATTTTAATGTGGGTTTAAAGTTTGAAATAAAAAAAAATAAAAACAATTTAAAAACAAGTGACTTTTTTTAATGGATTTAAGAAATTAAAAACAAAAAACTTGCTTACAAATCAATGCCAATGTCAATTGTAGATGATTGGTTTCTTTTCAGAAAAAACATTTTAAAAAAGTATTTAATTTTATAAAAAAAAAAAAAAAAAAAACAGGAAGCTGAACCAACAAAATTATTTAACTTAATAATACACCAATAAACTAACTAAAGCCAAAACAAAAATCTTTCTCTCTTGAGACGTTTTTTAAATAATCTGCCTATCCTATCTTACCCTCCCATCGTCGGGTCCACCATCAGCTTCTATCTATTTCCTGCATTGTTTTCCTCAGGATTGTTGTGTTTTTTTGAGATTTTCATTTTTTTTGCCTTTTCATAAAAATGGAACCTGATTCTAGTTCGTGATCTTTGGTCACGTTTTGGGGTGTGATCGATGCTGTTTTATTGGCGGAATTTATAGTAGATTCGTATGAGCATATTAATATTTGACGACTACAACTACTATTCATAGCATAATATTGAGGATCATGATGTGGATGATGACGACTTCGTAGATGACGTTAAGCCTGACGATACTATTGTTGATAATGTTGATGTAGTCAACGATGAAAATATAAGAAAAATATTATTGTTGGTGGCACTTGGCAAAACTATATAAATTCGTGTTTTTTTTCAGTCTTCCATTTTGGTTTTTGCCATAATTTTTCGTTGCAAATTTTTACCAGGGCCTGACCATAGATGATGCTTAACCATATGCTGTTTATATTATTTTCTTTGTTAAAACTTATTATAGCAAAAGATGTTGTACTTTATTCGCCCATCACCATTTTGGTATAGTACAAGAAGCCATACAGCAGAAGCCACAAAAATTAACAATATGCAACTGTTGTTGCTGCCATTACAACAATGTGGCTGGCTGAATGATTGGATTTTGTTTAAGCTTAACTAAATCTAGTCTTAACTTAACTGCTTAAAGAACCAAATACAGAAGTGCCAGTTAACTATTTAGTTATCATATTCACCAAAAAGGGTTTAAATTTAACTGGAGGCTTTAAAGTGTTTGAAATTAATTTAATTATTTAAAGTATTTAAAATTCCCTTAAACAAATATTGCTAAAAATAATATAATATAAAAAATACTCAAAATTGCTATGAGTGTTACTATTATGTTATTTCAACTTTTCATATACTTTTTGCAATTTCTATAACAATTACCCATTAACACCCTTCTTTATAATTTTAGTACTGAAATAGAACCAGTTGAATCTTCCATTGAATCATATCACTGTATAATTTACTGCAATTTATTTAATCTTTATATGTCATTCACGAAATATGCAGATTTTATAACTACAATCATGTTAGGCGATCAAAGAGTTATAAAATTCGCTTTGGTGTGTATTTAAATTATGTTAATTTGGTTAATTTTCATAAAATTACCTCTTTGGAAAATGCTTTACTCAGAAATACTTAAGTAGGTATAAAATTAAATTTAATATTAAGCATACACTATACTTTCAATTTTGAAAATGATATTGTTCTAGTCGTCTCTAGAGATTTATTTGTAATGATATGATTATTATGATACAAGTGGTTTTTAATTTAAACTACTACGTTTATAAAATTTTTAAAACATCTGCAATCTATTAAAGAAAAATGTTCAGGACTATTTCTGACAAAATTTCTTTATATTTTTTGGAAATCGTTTAAACATTGATAGAGATCATAAAAAATGTTTAATAGAATCTAAATCTACAATCAGAAGCATCAGGATCGAATAAACTACTAGTGATACAAGTCGATTGGATCAAAGCTGATTTCGCACTGCCGCCATTGAATTTTCTACATCAATGTAGGCCCGGAATACGTGTCGGCCCAGAATACAGGAGGCAGCGAAACTAATTTTTCCCTCTATCCAAAAATTTTACCTAGAATGACAACACACCACTCAGCGCGCTATTTCAGTGATGACTACTTTTAAAAAATAAAATAAATAGAGCCACAAAATAATAAATTTAATAAATATATTAAATTCAAAGTCAAATATTTAATAGAAAGTGTAATTAAAGTTCTATAAAATGTCTGAAGTTTAATCTGGAAATATTTCACTAAAAAAAAACAATTATTGTTCGAAACTACTAAAAAACTAATTAAAATAATACAACATTTCTACTTATACTAATTATGATATTTTTGGTTTTGTATATGCCTAGAATACAGAAGACAGCGACATTTCTATACAAATTTGACAGATAAACTTCATTGTTCACTGTCGCTTTGGAATAAAATTTATTTTATTTTCAGAGCGACATTTTTTAAGCCCAAATTACAATATCTCGTAGGCAGCAGCATTTGCAGCAAAAACAATAAGCTATTCACTGTCAGTATAAACAGTTGCTTGGATGAATGAAGAAAAGTAGCCTGAAACATTTTGGACAACTTGTCAACAAAAGTAAACGTATCATATGTTTTTGAACATTCATTATGTAAACAACCCTGTTCTTTGGTTATTTTGCAAGAAAAAGAAAGTACAGGGTTGTTAAAAAATCACATGGCAACGTAAAAATCTAATTTCAATAAATTTCTGCGATCGCTACCTAGAATTTTTCTCAATGGCTACATACATTCGTTTGCATAACATGGGTTGAAACAGCTGATTGCGATACGATGAATTTTTGTTCACTAGTTCGGTCTTAAGCAGCAACAGCTTACACATTTGTATTTTGATATTTTCTTTGTTGATAAATAATATATTTACCGGGTATATTTAATTCTTTTGGATAAATTCATCTATTTTTTGTGCTTTAAAATTTGATTCCTGTATGCTATTATTACTTATAATATATATTATTACTTATAAATTCAATTAGTTAATTCAATTAATGTTTCTTCCATTTACTTTCTTTTATTCATTTTATTTTAAGGTGGTATAAATTCTTATATTATCCGTGTTTTTTTTATTAAACTATACGAACAAAATACAAAAGCAACTAAATGCTTTTTAGCATAATCGACCTACTAATAGCAGTGTTTTTTAGCATAATTTTTCTTAGAACTTTTTTTTAATTTTTAATAACTTCAGATCTGTAATCTGAACTTACCAGACTTGAAACTAATAGAATACAGAATTATGGCTTTTGTACCTTTTTTCCTAGATTTTTTTGATTCTTAATATAGCTCAAAAAGGGCTAGAAATTTACAAATTTTATTTTCAAAAATTTTTTATATTTAGCGAAATTTATAATAAGTAATAATTTTTTAAAAAAACTCTATTATCCATTTATGTTGAATTTATAAATTCACTAATATATCTTCAAGAAATACCAAATACTAATGAGAACTAAGAAATAAATATGTTTTTTTATAAGACAATAAATTATCTTTTTTCTGCCTTTTCTGACCTTTTTTAAAGTCCAACACTTACCGTGAGTTTAATTCTATAATGATTAATATCGTTCAAAGTTCAAGAACATAAAAAAGGCTTAAAGCCAATCTTCTACACTCTGTTCGCGCGTTTATACTTTTTGATCTCATTCGATCTTACGTGAACTAATGGGACTATGAATAAACCTCCATTTCTCCCAATTCCCAATTTTAATACTTGGTAGCCGAGTTTTGATGACAACATTTTTTAGTTTTTAAACATTTTTGGGAGTGACTGAAATTTTGATATTTTGATAAATTTGCGCTACATTGTTTATGTGTCCGAAATATTCAACGTAGTATTTTGGAATACAAGAGCGAAAAGGCTGTTTTTCAAGAGCCACATTCATATAAAATAGCATGAATTTTTGAGAATTTATCAGATGACACCGAGCATTTTCTGGCAACACTGCTGACCAAATGTAATCAACTCCATAACAAATAGTGCATTCTAAAATATCAGCTGATTGTGTCAGCACACAATGCTGTTGCCTTTTTTTCTCACATATAATGAAGTTGGTTTTTTTGTTAATAAAAAACTTTAAAGTGTTGCATACACTTAAACATAAAAAATGAAAAAAGAAATATATTTTATAATTACTGCATATTTAAAAGATGTTTCCATATTTCAAATTTTGTTTTTAGAAGTTTTAAACTATAAATTTTCTCATATAGTAAATTTTTTTTGGACTAAGCTTTAGAAATTATGTAAAATTTAAATTATATTTTTTTTTAACTTTTACTAAATATTTGATTTTGATGTAAAGTTCTGTTATGATAAGGTGGCAAATCCCAAATGCGACAACACCAACATTTTGTTTAAATGAGTGAGTGAACCCACTGAATAAAAAAAAATGAAGCAAAACTCCCACACGACAATTGTTGCTCACGCAATAATATGTTGACGAAAATGTTGTAAAAATAAAAAAAAAATTAAAAACAATCTGTTAGATGACTTGTATATAGGAAGAGGACGACAACAAACAAGGATGTAGTCCCATGTGGGCAGTGAAGTTTTTTAATCAAGAGCTTGTCTTGATCTAAAAGTAACAACAACAACAAAAGTATGCCAACACACACAAAAATCCATCAATCAAGACACGCAACCTAAAAGCAAAAAGACTCCAACATAAAGAACAAAATAAATAAAAAAAAAGTCACTTAATAACATGAGTATGAAATAATAAAGACAATTTGCATATAAATTTCACTGCTTTGAATTTTATTGCTAAAGAATACCGGCAGAAGTTTAATAAATAACTTGGGTAATTGATAAGAGTACAAAAACAAAGACAAATAAAAAATTACTATAAATGGCAGCGGAAACATGTCAACAAATCCTTAAAGCACTTAAACATTTAGTGAAAAATAAAATTTACATTTAGCGACAAAACCTAAGACCTCAACACCCACCATCTTCACCCTCTAAACAACCCCGACTCAAGTGAAAAAACTAGCATGCTATCAAAGTGTCAAATTTGACAGCTTAAACAACTCTGTCTGTCACTTATTTTTCATACGAAAAAAAACTACATAATTTTTTCTACACCCCCTTTCATTTTTCGCATTCATGCCTGTCATACTCGAAACATTTTTTCGTTGTTGTCAGTTTTGAGCCTAAATATTATTTTCTAATAAAGTTTCCTTCTATTTTTCCTCAAAAGTATGACATGAAAATAAGAAAAATATGTCAGGCAACTAATATTTTATAGACTCCGTGTTGTAGTTGAGTTTTCGTCGTCATTTCCATATTGTTGGAATATCCTTTTCTTTTATTAATTTTCATGTTTAAGCTGTCAAATTATAGAAAGGGTGGCATGAGTTTTAGAAAGAAGGTGACAGAGTAAAAGTAGAAGGTGTTGACTGTTTATGTGTGATATTGATGATGTAGTAAGTAATTTTGTCTCTGTTAGTATGTGAAGTGAAAGTTTTACAAACTCGTAAATCTTTGTCAACATGATGTTAAGAAAAATTATCATAAAATTATGCGCGATTTTCATTACATGGAAAATTTAAAGAAATTGAAAAGATAACTAAATCTCTAGTGTTGACATATGTTGCTCAAAATTAATTCACAGTTATTGTGAATTTTTGAATTTGGAATAGGTGATAATTTATATTACTCCTTCTTATACTGAAAAAAAAAATATATTTGGGCGATTCACAATGTGTTCTGTCATATCGCATTGCTGTAATGTCATACAATTTTACAAAATAAAAGCAATAACAATATTTTTTATTCATTAAAAAATTGTATGACTCATAACAATACGACATGATAGATCGACGGTTCTCAAATGGGGGTCCGTTAGCGAAGATATTTTAAGAAATATTCTTAACACACAATCTTTTTATAAAAATATTATATAGACAATTTATATGAAAATTACAATTAAAACCATACCTATTTAAACATTTTATACTAGAGAATGAAAAGTAACAACGAAATCTTGGAAAAACTTATTTGAATATATCATTGTGATCTTTACAGAGCTACTTTCATTAAGCGAAAGGTTTGTTGATATTTCTGACTATAAAATCTATATTGAACCATAGATTTTGATTAATAGCGTATTATAGATTTGTGAACTGCATTCCGTTTTTAGATTCGTCATTTGGGATTCTAGAAATTAGATTTAAGTCAAAAGAGTAGGTCAAATTCAAGATAATTTTGTTGTTTAACAATGTAAAGAAAAAAAATAAAAATAATACAAATGGTCAAAAATACTGGATATATGAAAAAATCTGGACCAAGAATTCGCAAAAATTAGGTACTTAAAATTGTATAAGCAAATAACTCGAAAACAAGAATATATACAAATATTTAAAATCAGGCGAGAAAAAAATTGCAAGCGATTAAATATTGTATATGTGAAAAGTACTCCCTAATACCTCCCCTGAGAGGCCATTGTACACATCTCTGCTACTCCTATGTCAAATTTCACACAAGTCCAACCAGCCGATTAGAAGTTACAGATATTTCGATAATGTTCAATGGTGTCAAGAACTTTTTTAGTCACTTCAACGACCTTTAATAAATAATATTGTTACCATTTGCTAGAAGGGTGTGACTTCAAAATTTCGAGTATATAAACTTTTATTTCTCAAAGAATTTTGATTGATTGGAATATAGCGAAATTTATCTGCTTATTGGCTACGTAAACTATTTCCGTCATCATAAATTTGTATGTGCAACTATTTTTGTTCCAAATCGATTTTTTGTGGGCGCAGAGAATGATAATGGATCGCAGCAAAAAATGGTGCTTACTTGGAAGAAATAGCATTGCTTACATAAGCGATATATTAGTTTTTTAATTAAATAAAGTTTCAAGAA
>MINK01176978.1:0-10314 GCA_001735545.1 Phormia regina | reverse complement strand
CCGTAGCATACATTGGGGCTTCAAATAATTTAATAATTTGGTCGATATCTCAGATACTGATAATGAGTTTATAACTTCAGCAAACAAAATTAAAAAATTAAATTTTTTTTGGAAAAACAAAATTTTTGTTGTGATTTTTCATTAACCATAAAAACAACAAATTTTCATTATTCATAAAAACAACAACAATATGCAATGCTCGCATTAACGGTTGTAGAATTAACTTATTAGTTGTTGAATTAACTAAATATTTGGATTTTTCATAAATATGATTTTATACAAAAATGTTTAAATACATATTATAATTCAGTCAACCATATTAAAATTTTAATTCTTTGTAATCATTAAATGATTAAACAAAATCATTAACGTTGCTACCATGAAAACGGTATTATTCAAACAGCTTTACAAACATTAAATAGTTGTGGTGATCATGCTGTAACCATGCTTTTTTTCTGCGTGTATATAAGTATATTCCACTTGGAATATACTTACAGTAAATTTAAACCTGATTTATCGTTTTGATTTTTAAACTTGGCTAATATTTTACATTGAATAACTTTTCTATTTTTAGACAAATCTATCAAGTCTATTATTATTGTAAAGATCATAGTTATCTAATAATTTTGGAATATTCCCAACACATTAATAATTCTAAACTCGTCATTTTCATATTAATTTTTTATATTGTTATCTAAAAGTTTTAACCAAAAATCTTTAATGAAAACTAAAAGGTTACTCTAACTAATTTACATATCACAAATTTTTAATTAAAAATAATCATATCACTGCATTATTTATTGCAAACGTTTTTTTTTTACGTTTTTCTTTCACTTTACATTGTTAAATAATCTGTTTATTTATTTGTTTTATTTTAATTTAATTTTATTTTTTATGTAGATATACTTACATACATATATATATTTATATGTATAATTTTTTTAAACACCATTCAGTAGAATATAAAAGTGACAATTTAATGACAACTAAACGAAGAAAGAATATTATAGCCACACACACACTCACATTCACACTCACTAGATGTATTTAAAAATTAAATATTTATATTTGGAAAATATTGTAACTGTCAAATGATACAATGAATATTAATTAAATTTTTGCAATTCGATGGTTTTGTGTTTTTGTTTGTGAAAATTTTATTAAATTAACTTATTTATTGTAAGTAAATACATATGTATGTTTTATTTATTTGTTTTTGTTTTTGCGTACAGGCATGTTTATAGTTATTTATGCATTTATTTGTTTGTGGGTATAGGAAATATTTGACACTAGGATATACTAGATAAGCTCATATGCAAAACAATAATATTTAATTTGTATTTCGATGAAAAAGAACAAAAAATAAATAAAATAATTAAGTATCTTAATTAAAAATTATGCATCTGTATACATATGTATGTTTATTAGGGTGCACCCGTGTGTTTGGAGAAAAAAAAAGGTATCGATGTTGCCAGTTTAAATGAAAATTTAAATCATTCTAAAACATCGTTTCTCAAAATTATGGTTCTGACATAATCCTTTCGTGAGCTAGATCTAAATGAAAATATGTTCTTCTTTCGTTTGTTTTTCATATTTCCGTTAAAGGAATCATATACAAAAATTTGTTGTCGCAAGAAAGTACTCTGGGGCACTCATTAAACAAAGTAACAAAAAATTTTGACCAGATCCAAATAAGTTCAAATTTTAGAAAATTTTCACAAAAATTTAAAAAAAATTTAATTTTTTATACTTAAATATTTTAAAAAAATTTGGTCAAAATAGTTTAAAACAATTCTCTAGAAGTTATACCGACAATTTTTGTTTTTGTTTTTCAATATTCATATTTATTTGAATTTAATTAGAATTTTTCAAAATATAATTTCAATCATATACAAATGTTTCTATATGGCAATGGTTTATATAAATTTGACATTGAAATACGCGTATTTTTCTAAGCTTTTTATCGATATATAATACTTTATACTTCTTTCAACAAACAATGGAACAAATTAAGTTTAAGCGAAATGCCCACAAAAATTAAGCAAAGAAATGTCTTTGTTTACTATTTCTTACACACAGAGAGTAATTTGTTATTGTAAATCACAAAAACAAAATCGCTCTCTGTATGTTACTTAATGGGCATAATGGTAAACAAATACCACAATTTGCGTGTAATTAAACTTAAACTTATTTTATTTCGTTGTTTGTTAATAAAAATATAAAGTGCTATATATCATTGAAAAGCTTGTAAAAATATGCGTATTTTAAGGCTAAATTCATACAAATTCTTCTATATAAAAACATTTCTTTATGAATGAAATTATGGTTTGAAAAACGGAAAATACTTTGGTATAACTGTTAGAGCAACGGTTCTCAAATTGGGGTCCGCAACCTACAGGGGTTCCGTAAGGACATTCGTGCGGGGTCGCGAAGAGATCTTGAAAAATATTCTTGAATATACAATTTTTAATGTAAATATTACGTAGATGTCTAAATTAAAATTCCCATGAAAACATGAGATTATTTCAAAAATGAATGATATATTTATTCAAAATATTTTTAAACTAAAGATTTTTAAAATAATTACTTTTAAGAATCGACTGGCATTGACTGCTAGAAAACTGAAGAAGGACCCCGAGTTTCGATTAAAATTATTATGTTTTATTAATGATCAAATGGAGAACGTGAAAGAAAGGCACAATATAAAGAAAATTATGATGTGACAATGAAAACTTTTAATTAAAAAAGATAAATTGTTTACTTTAATTTAATTAAAGTACAAATTTATCACATGAAGCCATTTTTTCATTTTTTTTTTTTTTGTAAATTTATTATTAATTATATAGTTTCAATGCCTTTTCCGAATTTTAACCATAGAATAACACCATGTGGAACAAGATATTTTCTAGAATGATGCAATTTCTCAATGCTAAAAAAACCAAGATTTTCTTTTGCAGAGAAGTTTCTACAGATGTAGAAACAATATCAGATTAATTTCAAAAGAATTAAAATAAATCTGATGTTTTAAATTTTTATTCTAAATCAGCAGATTTGAAAGCATTTTAGCTGGAATATAACAATTTTTTCCGCTTGTTGACTCCGAACTTCTAAAAGTATTAGAACAATTTTCATCAACATTCATTGTCATTAGGAATTATCTTTTTCGCTCTTTTGCCCATCAAAACAAAGTAACGATATTTTGTGTTCGACAAAAATAATATGTAGATATGTAAACAAAAAGTTTCTTTTTACTAAAAGTCTCATGAATCAAAAACAATATCACAATTATTAATATAGCATTTTATTTGATGTTTAAACTAGTCAAAGTTGCAGTGGATCGCTCTTCCAAATCAAGTTCTAAAGTGGGTCGCAAAGCAAGACCTTGTGAGAATCCCTGTGTTAGAGGATTATATTGTATTATTTTGATCCTATTGTTTTTAATATTTTATTTAAGTTAATAAAATTTTTAACTTATTTGGACATGGTCCAATGAAGTAAATTTTCATATGAGTTAAGAACATCGATGCTTTTCAATTTGAGGCCACCCTAATGTATATGTTTAACTGAATAATAAATATTATGGTTTTTAGAAACATTATTATTAACCCCTTAATGTAAATGGGGTACTAACAGCGATTATACATATTAAGTCTGGTACATTTTCGCTAAAAAAAACGATTTTTTTCCCCAAAAGTGGGTTGAAAAATTGGAAATTTTAAATTTGTTATTGGAATAACATTTTTAAGTTATGGAATTCTTTAAAGGCTAATGTACTAAAATGAGGCCTTATGTAACAAAATTTTTGTAAAATTTTATATTGTTTTGTTCAGAACTGGTTTAAAGTTACAAATAAAAAAGTTAATTAAACTCTTTTGCTAATTATATCAATTAATAGTTTATCATATATAAATCAAAATAACTGTTAATTTGAATAATTAAATTTTTCATCGGTTAAATTCCAATTAATAAAATAATTGAAATAATTTTATTTTTGATTTTTCTACACAGAAAAAATATGTTTTATTAATCGATTTATCAAAGATAAAAATTATTTCAATTACTTTTTTAATTGTATCAATTATTAAATTTATCAAAATTTAAATTTTCTNNACTTATTGAATAGCTTCAAAGTAATTAGTTTTTATAAAGACATCTAAATAATGACTTTCCGAAATGCCTACAAGTAATAATATATAGGAAATAGTTGCCTCTAATGACATCACCGTCTTAAAATAATTAGTTATTCATCTAATGTGTATGTAGTGAAGAGCCATTATATTAGCATCTTAACTCATTATATGGCAAGCAAAGTATTTGCTGGTATAATTTCAATTACTTTTTTAATTGTATCAATTATTAAATTTATCAAAATTTAAATTTTCTAATATTTGTTTCTAAAAATAAATCATTTTATTGTTTTGCAATGATTCTTTTTTATATTAATTAATAAACCAATCAAATAAAAACAATATTTTGAATATTTTTTTATATAATTTTTTTCATAGATTAATTTTCAATTAATAAAATAATTGAAATTAGAATTTTGTATGTAAAATTTGATTTAATTTGTGATAATATTTGGATTTTGAGTAATTTTTTTAATTAGAAAATTATTTTAAATGGCTATAAAATTCTGATTAATAATTCAATTGAAATTTTTTGAAAAATATTTTTTTCTGTGTATAAATAATTAGCATTTTATATGTTAGAACACTTTGATTTAAAATATATATATTTTTAATTATAAAAATATTTGAAATAATTTTGGAATTTTTATTAATAATTTAATTGAAATTTTTCATTCAATTAAAAACTTGTTTAAATTTGCATTTCTTAATTACTAAAAATTATAAAAAATTAAAAAAAATCTAATTAAAAAATTAATTAAATCAATTAGTGGATGATTGAATGAATTAAACATTTAAATGAGAAATAAAATCTTACTTAAATTTGATTCTTATTTCAGTTTTATTTCAATATATCTATTAAATTTTAATGCAAAATTAAACAACTTTGTTCTTATGAATTTTAGTTTATGGGACACTGTACTGTAAATACATGGGTATAATTAGATAAAAAATATGAAAATTTTTGTTCTTTTCGGTTAATTTTAGTATTAAAAATTAACAATTTTTGTTATACGTACAATGCACAATGGGACCTATTGCAAAATAAATAATAATAAGTCGGAATATTTTAAGCCGCTAATGCGACTAGAAATATTGGTAGAGAAGTAGTTCAGCTTTCATAATATTATTGGCTGGAGTGTGAAGCAGGAGCAGAAAGTGTGCTACTGTGGGTTAAATTTTAGTATCTCTTAAGTGATTTTTTACTTTTATATAATATTTTAAAATGACGTAGATTTTTATATTATAAAAGATATTAACTTCAATATTTTAATCAATTAATAATTATTGAAGAAGAAGGAAGTCTACTTGTCGAATTTTATTCAAAAATAGATCAAAAAATTCTCATTAAAATCCTTTAGTATTGTCTTCTCCGCTCTCTCCTATAAACTCAGAATTGCGGCAAGAAAAATAGCTGTGTGTGAATCGGGGCTAATGTAGGTAAGACTTGAAGATAATTTTAATTAAAATATTTTAGTATATTTTTTAATAAAATCAGACAAATAGTTTTCGAGATATGTTGCAATATATAGTGCAACCTCCTTAATTTTACAAATCGGGAATTTATTACGAGAACTAGAAAGAATTCGAAAAAAGTGAATTAGAGGTATAATACTTATGAATACCATGTAAATGAATTGAAAGAATATTGAAATTCCATCTTGCAATTAAAAATACAGATTTATTTCCCACAAATTGTTAACTCTGTCCCAATGTGCAGTGTATATTTTTTTTATTTAAATTTTTAATATTCATAACACTATTGCTATTTGTATAAATGTGTGTATAAATAAACATGCATTTCAGGTACCAATATACATACATACATACAGTTACATGAAAATATTAGTATATTATAATGGTTCGTTAGTAATTAAATGGAATTATTAAAAAAATTGTTGGCAAATATTTCGTATATTTTACTCATTTGAAAATGATTTGACATATTTTATCAGGCAAAGGGAATTATTTGTAAATTCATATGAAGTAATTTTTTTTATATTATATTAGATATTCATTTCTACATGTATACATATGTTCATACATACATATGTATGTAATAACTATTTACAGTTTATCAGTTAGTTTATTAAATAGTAATTAATAGTTATTACAAAAAAAATAAATCTTTTTTAATAAAGTTATAAAATCAAAGTATCTATCAATTGTTTGTAATTCATATGTTATGTATCATATTACAAAGAAATATGTCAGTTTGTTTTAAGTTTTTTTCTATTTCAGATTCAAAGATTTTTAAATTTTATTATTTCTAGTAATTTATTAGTTTATATAAAGGGGATATATTTTTTCGGTGGAATTATGTAAACTGGTAAATAAAACCATTTACCATTCAAAGTATTTTTAATTTTTCATATTTAGAATTGGTTTTGTATAAAGTACCATTTTGTAAAAAAGTACCATTTAAAAAAAAGCAATTATATATTTTTTTTAATAATTTTTTACATAATTCCGCCGAAAAAATATATATGAATTTTAAAGTGTCAATACTAATTTATTTTAAAAAGGAATCAAATATTTAAAACAAGTCTTTAAATATTTTTATAAAATTACCAATTAATAAAAATTTTAAAATTTTCAAGAAATAAAAAAGTACCCAATTCTTAAATGTGAACGTTTCGTGATTTTTCCTTTAAATAGAATTTAAAACTCGTCCATTTAAAGACAAATTTAAAATAATTATATTTTGGTTCAAACTTTTTTTTGCTTCTCTAGTAAACAGAGAAATGAAATTTGTAATACAGAGGGCCTTATTTGGTACTTTTTTCATATAATATTTCTTCCATTGATAATAAATATTAGAATTTATGATTAGATCCCAGGACTATTTGAAAAATTCATAAGAATACAATTTATTGTTAGATTAATGGAGGTAAAAATGTATTAAAAATGGGATAAAAAGGGAAATTCGATTATTAAATATAAATAGTTATGATGGACTTATTGTTTGGTACTTTTTTCATATAATATTTCTTCCATAATAAATATAAGAATATATGATTAGATCCTAGTACTATTTTAGAAAATTCATAGGAATACAATTTAATTTTAGATTAATGGAGGGAAACGTATTCAGAAAATGGATAAAAAGGGAAATTGATGTTATGAAGGATTAAATGTTTCTGGAAATTATCTGTAACTTAGATCTGCTGGATGGTATTTTGAATGAACTTCATACCTGGGTCAATTCTTAAGGGTATGGTAACTGATTATGTCAGTTTGTTTTAAGTTTTTTTCTATTTCAGATTCAAAGATTTTTAAATTTTATTTTATTTTAAATATAATTTAGTTTTAGATTAATGGAGGGAAAAAAGCCATTAAAAATGGAATAAAAAGGGAAATTATATTATGAAGGACAAATAGTTTTGGTGTGCACAGTGGTCCCATAACGGATTTTTTTAGAAATAATTCTGTAACTTTAGATCTGCTGGATGTATTTGAATGAAACTTCACATGGGCAATTCTGAGGTGTATGGTAACTGATTTGGAGGAGAACAAGTTCGTATTGGGTTCGGGGGACGAGGGATGGAGCTCCAAAGTTGATCACCTCGGGTATGAATTTTCTTTAAAAAATTGCCAACATTTCATTTATGATTTGATTGAAAAAATTTTGCACGCAGATAGGCCTTATAATTCTCTAGAAAAATACACTCATATGTGTGTGTTATCTATTTTACTTTTAGAGATATTTGGACCAAAGTAAAATTTTGAACCATTTTTGGAAGTTTTTTTATTTTATTATTTTTTTTTTTTTTAACTTGGCGGGTGGAATTTGTGTCCTAAAATTTTTCTAAAATATTCGCTGGATTCTAAACTAAATTTAAAAAAATTGTGATTTTATGTGATTTTAAAAAATTTCATACCCGAGGTGACCAACTTTGGAGGTCCACTCCTCGTCGCCCAGGCCCGTTACAAACCTGTCCTCCTCCTTCAAAGCGATTACCATACACCTCGGGATTGCTCATGTGAAATTTCATTGAAATACATGCAGCAGTTCCAATGTTACAAATTTATTTACAAAAAATTCCGTTTGGGACCTAATTTTTCTAATATTTCATAAATTTTTTTTTCACAACTAATAAATTAAAAGTTGCAATAGGTTTTAATTAAAAAAAAAATAAATAAATAAAATTAAAACTTTTAATTGTACCAAAAATAATGTTATTGTACTTTTGAGCTTCGAAGCGTACTAGAAAAAAGTACAATTGTTACAATGTTAACAAACCTGTTATATATATGTATCTACATACATACTTTTGTATTATTTTATGAAGAATTAATATTTCTATGGTTTTTAATATAAACATTTATGGAATCTTGCCCGCATTTTTCGTTATCCAAAAAATGCGCATACATATCAGTATCAATAAATGTTTAAATTCTGCACAAACATATTGATTTTAAAATATTTATGTTTAAGACAAATATACTGCATTGTTTGTTTATTAATTTATTTATTTTTATTTATTTGATTTAAGGTAAATTAACAAAAAAATATTTATAAAATAAAACTGCCAACAGTCATTCAATTATAAATAAATAAAAATATCAAATAAATACCAATACATATGTATTAGTATAAACTATATATGTATGTTGTGACTTTAAAATATCATGTGCCTATAGGGGTTAAGATTTAAATAAAATACTGCATAGTGGGGCAGAATAGAACATTTTTAGAAATAAAAGTAAAATTTCTAATCAATTGATTATATTTACATAAAACTTCGCCAAGAAGTGGCAGAAAAGTGCACAATTTTAAGTTTGGAAGGGGTCCCTGAAATATCCTTCAGGAGCTTAGCTGTTGCTATTGGAGATAAATATAATTTTATTTTATGTCATAAGTACCCTATTTTGAACCTCAATAGCTGACCCTTCCAAACTTAAAATTATACATTCACTTTAGAATGCCTTTTAAAAATTTCATATAATCCGACCATCAAATTAGAAATTACATTTTTATTTCCAAAAAAAAAAAAAATCGATTCTGCCCCACTGTGCACTGCTGCAGATAAAAAGAAATTTTAAAATTCATTTCAAATAAAAAAAATAAATAATAATTAATTCTCTTTGTGTTTAGGTGTTTGTTATTTGACAAACATTTTTTTATTTAATGAATTCTTTAATTACACAGGACAACACTGATTCTTTGGCATGAGATTTCTCCATTTAATTCAGATGCATGGTATTTAAAAAAATTGGAATTAGAGACTTTTTACAATAGTAAAATTAATGATGTTGCACCATATATTGAAGTATATCTCAAAAAAGACTGGTGTGATTTTACTTCAAAAACCATTAAAAAATTCTAATTAAAATTGTGTTTAAATCATTCTTACATTATATTTTAATACGGTTAACAGTTATGGAGATATTACCTATTAAAAAATGAATTTTACTCAATAATTTTACAAATCGCCTTTTATCACGAGAACTAATTTTAATGAATAAAGCATTTTAAATAAAATTCTTTAATTTTTGCAATTTTTTTTAATGTACGAATACGTTGTTTCAATGAATATGTTAATTAAAATTATTATAAACAGAAGGGTAGAGTTTTTTGGTTAAAAGAGCAAAAAACTCTACGGCTCACGATATAAATGAACTTTCTTTAGATATAAAAACCTTTATATGTTGGCTTAAGCCCTTTTGATTCTAACTCCCTTCATGTGAAGTAAATTTTTATTATGAATTTGTGAAGTGACCAAAAACGTTGAAACAACCCCAGCCGAAGGAGAAGATACGTCAAGTGATGGGGCAGAATCGTTTTGCTATATATTATTATGTTTTTTACTTAATATTAATACACTCAAAATTAATATGTTTAATTGAATTTTATATTAAATAAATAAAAATTAAATTAACAATGGCGACCCAAAATCACTAAATGATTTTTACGAATGTATTGCTCACAAGTGATAATTCTTTTCATTCTTTATTACTCTTTAAAGGAATTTATTAAAACATTTGTTACAAATTCTTGTACTTGACCATCAGTTTTATAACATAGTTGATAGTTAATCAATTCCAAAAAACATTAAAGTTGTCACAGAAAATACTTAGAGAAAAATATTTGGAAGAATGTTGAAAAGAGTGTTAATCACGTCTACCTCCGAAAAAAATATATGTTGAAAATTTTAAAATTTGATAGATAAAAGATCTGTGATAG
>MINK01176976.1:945-12270 GCA_001735545.1 Phormia regina | reverse complement strand
TGTTGTATTCGGTATCCATAAATGACGATTTTGTGTCTTAAAAACAATTTCAAAAAAAATATCAAAAAATTTTTATTTTTTAATTATTTTAATTTTATTTGTTTATTTACTTGGTTGTATATACGTCGAAACAATTTAGTAGTACTTTTAATATTTTAACGAAAAAAAGTTACTCTGAAAGGAAAATAAAACGAAAACAATATGAAAAGACGTAAATTCATGCGAACGAAAGCGTAGGAAATACAGAAATCCAAATTGATTCAAATTCGTTCGACTTGCTTTCGTTCGCTTTGATTTTCGTTCGACATAAAGAAACAGGCTATTAATTTTTTAAAATTCTTAGTAATTAATATAATCATTTTGAGTGAGAGTGCAAATTTAAATAAGATTTCAATTGAATTAATTATTTATTAACATATTTGATGATTGATTTTAGTTTTTGCTTTTTTCTACGTAGTAAAATTTTCTGCATTTGAAAGTCACTCTATAATTTTAAAATTACTCTTACAATCTCTGAGTATGATTGAAAACTAATAACTCTATTTATAATCTTTGGAGTTTCCAGTTAAATCAGAGTACAGATGCTCAAAAATATTTACTTTTAACAATGTAATTTTTTTTCGTTTACATGTTAATTTTCCAATTTCCATTAATTCTTAAATTACATAACCGCATATTTCCTATTATAAAAAACTTTTCACACTACCTTCGCCTTTGAAAAATCTAATACTAATATAATCTCTAACACATATACGATATAAATAGAACATCAAGAGCTGAACAGCAGCAATAATAAATATCTCATAAACATTATTATAAACTATCAACTTGTTGCTTATACATTCAGTCACTTGCTTGATTTCATGACTCTTTTTTTTTCTTTTTTAACAAACACTATAAAATACACACACTAACACTGGCAGAAACAAAACTACATACACCAACACATAAAAAATATAAACGCACACTATTACATAATAATACAACTGATTCTAAATTTACTCCTTCCTTTCAACTAAATGAAAATAATAACTAAAAGGGAAACTTTTTAAAAATAAATATGAAGCAGAATAAAAATAAAAATCGAGCATAAAAGTAAAATCGTTCAGAAAAAGCTTTTGAAGACAAATAAAATATTTGTTAATTCAAATATTATTTCGATTTAAGCAATTATATTTAAATTTCTGTAATTTTTTTTCTAATTGTTTGTTAAAAATATACTTGTTATCATTAAAAGCAATGAATTGATAATTTCTATTATTAATTATTTTGTATATGACAACAATAGTTATAAATAAATTCTAAACATTTCAAGTTGACTAAGAAGGTTAATGTCCTTATTACAGTTAAAGCTTGCGAAGGGTTGAAAAGGAAAAGCTTTTTCTTAATAAAATGTTAAGAAGAGAAATAATGGGTTTTTGTTGATATTGTTGAGGAATTAAATAAAGGGAAATTGCATTAGGATATGTATATTTATAGCCGAAATTCAGAAAAGGAGAAGTTATTATTGTAGCCGAATTTACTTAAGGATTATTTAGGGATTTGTTTAAGAATTAGAATATTGGAATGGTTTAATAAAATCATTTAGAACATTTTTTTAATTTTCTTTAAAAGAGTAACATTGGGTATAACTAAATGAATAGAATATAATTAATATTGAATATTAATATTAAAAATACGCATGAGGATTATAGTTATTCTTTTTTGTATTTAAAAGTAGAAGTGACTAGAAAAATAATTTGAATTGATTATGTTTTCGATAGATCCAAATGTTTCATTGATTACTTGTTCTTGAAATTTAAAGTTATTTTTCAAAAATAATTAATTCCAGTAGCTCTAGTAATTTTTAATGATTCTGTAGTTGGTGAGAAAAATATGTTAAGATCTGTTCTGAGAATATCGATATAAGTGCTCGTTTAGCATCCTGTTTTAAGCATGCCATCCTACTAAATGACATCCTTTAAAAAATCATAAAAATTCGGTAATGAGTAATTCCATGTCAAAGCAATCGGATTTGAGATCTCCGATTTCAACGAAAATTATTACAAGACTTGACCATTGGAAATGTTTCCGAATCATGAAATTTCAGACTCGTTTTACTTTTCGGGGCAGAAATATGACGTTTTAGAAAACGAAAAAAAAAAATAAAATCTTTACAAATGATAACTACATATTATAGACAAATGTATTTACTATTTGTTATTACGTTTATACGCGCGATTATTGCAAATAAATAATTCACTGTTTATACGCAAATTGGAAAAGAAATATATTTCCTTATTTGTCGTGCCAGATGGGATAAATAAAACTATTATCATCTATAATACTATGAACGAAAAAGGAAGTGGCAACGCTCACGATTATTTTTCGTGAGTTACTAACTTACAAATTTTGTACTAACTCACCGTTTATACAGCAAAATTTTTTAATTGCTAGTAAATGGTGCGTATAAACGTAATAATACATAGTTTTTTACATCAAAGGTCCAAAGGTCAAATTTAGAGATAAAAAAACTAAAACTATTATATCTCAAAAACCGGTATTTTTAAAATTCTTAAAAAATTGTATACTAGTGGCACAACCTTTCTCCATATGGATATAAAATTTCAAGTTGGAGCCTTTTCTAGTTTAAGAGTTATAGACAAAAATAAAATCCAATCATTAATAACTCCTAAAACTATAAAAAATAAAAAGTTAATTATAGTGCAGTTTAAAAAAACAAGGATACTTTGGTTCTAAAGTTCAAAGGTCAAAATAAGGTCTAGAAGAAATAAACCATTATATCTTCGAAAACGATATTTTTTATTTGCTAAAAGAAAGTTATATAATATTAGTATAAATATGAAGGAAACTCATTTAGTTGAGGAATTATGTAACAGAATAAGGACTGAAGTCAAATATCATATATTTTTTTTATTATTATTTTTTTTTAATGTGTTTCAAAATAATTTTTGTAAATATCTTGAATTTAACATACAAAAAAGTTGTTGTTTTTTTTATTTTGCTTCATAACTCTTAAACGAATAGAGGCTCCAATTTTAAATTTGGCCAACATATATAGAGAAGAGTTTTATTATCAATATATGTATCTTTTAAGAATTTTAAAGTACAATTTTTTTAGATATGAAGCTTTAATCTATATATTATTAATTTTGACCTTCGAATTTTCGAAGTATATAAATGTTTTACTTGAACTTTTAGAGTCAATATGTTTTTCTATTAAATGAAAAATAAAAATTCTATAAATTTAGAAGTTATAGTGTGATTACTTTTGGAAAAATTACACTGTGTCATATTGAAGAATCGAGAGAATTTCATTAAAACCTGAAATATCAAATCCGAAAATTTATTAGAGTGATATGGAATCACTCTAATGTCAAAAATTCAAGTTTTATCCCCTGTTTTTATAAGATAAGCGGAAAATTTGCTTCATCAAAATATATGGAAAACAATAAATAAACTTCAAATTTATTTGTTGTTTTCCATACATTTTGACAAGAAAATTTTTTCGTTTGTCTTATAAAAACTGGGGATAAGTTTTTGGTTATAAAAACAAATTTGTTGTAGACAAAACAAGATATATTTTATACAATTCACTTCATAGAATTCCACGTTACTCATAAATATTGAAAATATTAATTTACAAATAATAAATATTAATTGCAAATAATATAGATATGTATTCGGTATATAATTAGATGTAAAGAGATTAAAACTAAAGGAAGTTTAACTTCTGCATAACTAGACTTAACATATTAACAACAACATGATGGAAATTCCCACTGATGACTAGTTTACACCAAAATAACAAAGAAAAAAATTAATTTATGTGTATTTCTAAAGAAAACAACAATATGTTCTTACTATGACCTACACTAATCTTACTGCATACTGTATGACCTACACAAAAAAGAAAAACACCAACAAATACATATTCATCCATAAATAACAAGTAATTTCTTATTACTCCATGCTCACAACAAATAAAAACTGTTATACACCACAAACAAAATGAAAAACTAAACAAACTCCATTTAAAAAAAAGAGCAACATAAGAAAAACTCTCTAAAATAACTTTTACTTTTCAATGATGAAAAGAAAAAGAGAAAAGCTTTTTCTTAAACACATACTCTTACACAGGAATTACCGAAAATTATGTTAGAGTGTATTTAAAGGATTTTTAAAATCTTATTACTCAATAAAATAGAAAAGAGTATGCTAACAAAATAGAGCGAGAGCTTTAATGGTCGTTTTTAACTTACACACATATACAACACATATACATACTACAATTACAGTTATGTATATGAATTCTATACTATATAGTGGCGTTAAAAACGAAGTTAACGTTTTTTTGCTAGTTGTATATTGTGGTTCTAATGGTACGCACGTCCCTCTATTGTAATAAATGATTTTTCTATAACGTTCTCTAACAGAAATTTATTTCTTTGTCATTCATTATTATTTTTGTGTTGGTGACAAACTACTTAAATGTCAATTTGTTTGTATTGTGTGGTTAAATTGCAAACAAAACAAAAAATTTATTAATACAACAAATAAAAAATATAAAAAAATGTATATGGAAATGTTAAAATAATAATAATAATAATAATAATAATAATAATAATATAATGAATATAAAATTAATAAAAAATAAAATATGTAATAAAAATTTATGCTTAAAAAGTTTTAAAGAATACCTAGAGGAAAAAAGTTAAGGAAATATAAATAAAAAAAAAAAGAAAAACAAAAAATCCTTTAATGTTTTTCACTTGATTTGAAAGCACAACAGTAAAAAAAGCATAACAAAAAAAAAGATAAAGTGATTAATGATTGAAATAAAATGAAGATTAAATAATGTTTAAAAAAAAGAAGAAAATATAACAAAGTATTAAAATGAAAATTTAGTAAAAAAAAACAACAACAACAAAGTAAAAAGTATACAAATTCATTTATAATTTTTATTAAAATTTTTAAACTGTAAAAAAATTATTAAAAACCCTAAATTTAATTATGCGGTTTTCCCTTTAATAGTTAGAAAATTATAGCACAATACTAATTACACTAACTAAATATCATGTAAAATATTTTAAATATGCGTTAATGTGTGTATATGTGAATATATCATATATTTTATGTGTGAGTCCTTGTGCGAATAAATGTATGTCTATGTATGGAAGTCATAAGGTTATGTAAATTTTAATTGCATTTTCATACAAGTGTATGTGTGTGTGTGTATCAAAACATAAGTGGTGTATGTGTTAAAATGTGTTCGCAACTCCCTTGTCTACATATAAACCAACATGCGAGTATAACATACAACAACAACAAGGTTTATTAAGTAAGTTTTAAAATTTTAACTAGTACTTTCAACGCTGTTGACTTTATTGTTGTTACTTGCTTTTTTTTTATCTAAAACGACAATGTAATCATAATTTTTTAATGGCTCTTAAGCATAGAAAATAACCCACCAGACTATGAAAATTTGTTATAATAGTTACATTTGCTACTACTATTATTATTTTTATTAATAAAACTAGATTATTGTAAACCAGGCAAATGAAAGATTAAAGTTGGAAAAAACATTTGCATTTTTAAGAGGATTTATTATACGTTCATATATTTTTTAACAATTTACTAAAAGAAATAGAATGAAAGAATATAATGAATAAAAATAAATTATATTTTAGTATCATATTATTGTTTGCATAATCATTAAAACTTCCTAAGTTTATGATCTATTAGGATTATACAATTATGGTGAAAGAAGAAGTTAAAAATTCCGAAATTTTGAAAGAAAACTTAATTGCCATTTAATATTTTTTTTTGTATATAATATATTTTGTAATAAATTTTAGATCATAAAATGTAAAAATCATTGTAAAGAAGAAAAAAAATACTTCTACGTTGATTTTACATAAAAAAAATTATTATTAATATTTTATACAATCCGACTCTTATCGCGAGAACTACGTAATTAATATTTATAAAATTAACGAGATTTCGACATATATTTAAGCTTTTAAAATTGAAAAATTTGAAATAAAACTGATTTCAACTGAGGAAAACTAGAGTCAATTAAAAAAAAATATGTTTAGTCTAAAGGCCCCTTTAAAGGAACAAATTTATCTGACGATTTAACTTTTTTATAATGTAATGTATTGATTACGACATTCATACGACTGTTTAAAGAATATCAAAGTTGATATATTTTTTGTTATACAGTCCAAGAACAATATGTGCATATAAAGCAGTGTTGCCAGTTTAGCCTTTTTAAGGCTAAATCTAGCCTTTTTATTTTGCAATTAGCTTCTAAATTTTCGTTTTAGCCTCTAGCTTTTTCCTAGCCCTTTTTGTTTCTTAATATAGCTTTAAAAAGGCTAAGAATATACATTTTATTTTCAAAAAATCAAAAATTTTAGAATTTTTGTAAATTAAATTCGGCTCAACGAATCTCTAATTTCCTATAATTTTGGGAAACAATTTTGCCCTGTGGCGCTTCATTTCTAAAAGATTATTATAATTTATGTCTTTAAAAAAACTTTACTATCCGTAGGAACTATTTATTATAAATTCACTTATAAAACTTCTAGAAATACCAAGAAATAATAAATAAATTTGTTTTTAATAAGACTTTATTTTTTTATTTTTTGGGACATTTAGCCTTTTCTGACCTCTTTTAAAGTCCAATTTAGCTTATTTTTTTTTTCTCAAGTCCTGACAACACTGATATACAGTCATAGCAGTGTTGCCAATTTAACCATTTAATGGCTAAATTTAGCCATTTTTAATCTTGTTTAGCCACCAAAAAATTAATTTAGCCATTTTTCGCCATTTCTACATTTTTTGTTATTTTTTCAATTGAAATTGATTTCTAATAAAAAAATCAGGTCAAATAAAAAAGAAAAAATATACGCAAAAATTCCGAAAAGAGTTATTTAATAATCCAAAATTGAAAGACTGGTTTTCTGAATTTAAAAATTCTCAATTCGCTTTAAAGTTGCTCTCATCTCCGTGGTTGAATGCGGAAGTGGATAGAGTTTTTAGCCTATTAAACTAATTAAAAATAAATTTAAAAAATAGGTTGAATTTAACAACTGTGGTTTATAAATTATCAATAATTTAAAATCGATTTGCTAAATAAATAATATTTTGTTATTTTAACTTTAACTTTTACTTATTTTTGTAGTTTTGGTTTAAGAAAATGTGACAAATGTTGCGACAACTATGTTGCACCAAAAATTATTTATTTAATCTCATAGGAACAAATGAATCCTACGATAAAAATAACAACGATATTGCCTTTATTGACGACCTAATTTTTTAAATTCTTACTTTTATTATTTTAATGCTAAATAATTTGTAAACTAAAAAATATGATCTCTACATGAATAAATGAATCAGTCGGTTTGTTATTATTTTTGTGGTGTTTTTATATACATATATTTTTAGCCATTTTTGGTCCCAAGGAATTGGCAACACTGAGACATAGTCATATATATTTACACATTTTCAAAAGTTTGGAAAAGAAGTCAAATAAATATTGTTGTTATAAAAAAAACATATAGTTTAATTCACAGAAGTACAAAAATCAACAATCAATTTTACAGACTCAAAAAGTTCAAAAAGTTCATCAAAAATTGATCATTTTTGACCCCTGTTCTATATAGGGTGAACGTTCAGAACATAGAAAACAACTAGAACTCCAACTTGCTCACAAAAAAGCCTAACTGAATTGTCAAAAAACCAAACTTTTTGTATGTGTTAGTAAAATTTTCTATAGAACAAATTTATACGTGTAAAGAGAGAAATATTTTGTTTCTGACCGAATAAAAAGAGTTGGAATTCTAGTTATTTTCTATGGTACAGAACTTTTCAAAATTAGACTTACACTATTTCTCGGGTCCCATCTTTCAGAAAATGTCAAAAAAATATTAAACTTTTTGACATTTTCTGAAAGATGGGACCAAAGAAATAGTGTAAGTGTAATTTTGAAATTACACTTACACTATGGCAAAAAATTGCAATTATTAAGACCTGTTGTGAAATTTTGATTTTGAAAAATTTTTCCTTGGTATCGAATTGAGATAACAAAAATTGAGATAACAAAAGTTTTTATCGTAATTTAAAAAATTATAGAGAATTTCAGCAAATTTTTAGAAAAATTTTAGAGATCGCAAAAAAGTCAAGACCAAAAATGACAAATTAATTTTTTAATGTTAAATATCTTTTAAACCATGCGAGATAATTAAACACAATATGCATATTTTTTCATTGTCTCTCTGAGGAAAATTAAAAAATGTAAGAATATATAAAAAGCCCCGATATGTTTTTCACTCTCGAGGTAGTCAACTTTGGCCCACTGTAAGGGCGCCCGCGTTGCAGCTACAGACTTCACCTAACAGTATTCTGAAAGTCTATCTCCTCTTCTATCTACGTTTCAAGTTTCAGCTAAATCGTTTATAGGATTTCAAAGTTTCAGACTTATTACCATTTATTTTGCTTTTGGTCCCACTGTGCAGTCCTAATTGAATTCAAATAAAAATCATTTAGCGATTATTTATTGATTTTTTTTTTTATTTTACATAAATTTCATTTAAACATATTAATTTTTAAGTGTTTTGTCAATTGTTATATTAATATTAAGTAAAAAAAAAAAATCATATATTGGAAAACGATTCTGTTCTCATTGTGGTTTGTTTGATTTGTTTTCGACGTTTTTGATCACTTCACAAATTCATAATAAAAATTACCTTTACATAAAGATTGTTATTATCAAATGGACTTAAATATAAGCCAACATGTCAAAGTTTTAATTACTAAAGAAATATATCGTGATTAAAGTTTAATATTGTGTACCGCTTTGAAGATATATTACTTTAAGCAAAAAAGTGGTGAATGTTCCCCAATCTACCCCACTTGTTAATAAAATCATTAATTTTAATGAAATATATTATAAAGCAATTAATTATATAAAATATAAATTAATTAAAATAATAATAACTTGTTTTATAACATGTTCTTGTATATGATCCAATATTCTTTTTAAAACTATTTTTCATAATGATTATTTAAAGTCCTTGAGTTCCTTGAATCTTTTGAATAATGATGCTTTTCACATAATATTTTTATTAAATAATAAATAAAGATTTAAATTATAAGGTATAGCACTAAAACTTTAAAAAAGCCAGAGACAATATTTTCGAATATACATATTTTTGGAGATGTTTTCAACTTACTAATGATTTTTTTAGAATCGATTTCGGCTCCTAAATTCTACTATTCACTTTCTAATATTATTATTGTTTTTTTTTTTTTTTTTTTTTTTTNNTTTCTAATATTATTATTATTATTATTTTTTGTATGACATCAAATTTATGTAACGAAATACGTCTTTTTCTAATTATCAAAACTTTCAAATATTAGAGAGAATTTTGATTGTATTACATCAGATTTAATATCAATAAATCTCCTTTTTTTAACTTAAAACAAAAACTGATCTTAACACTAAAATATAGGGAGCAAAATATCAATGATTCAATCATATGGTCGATTATTGATTATTTTGAAGGTTTGGTTCCTCATCCTCAACTTATATATAAAATTTTGTAGTCAATTAGATTATTTTCTTGAAATATATTTCACAAAATTCATAATTTTGAATTTTGAAAGGCAATATATGAAATGAGAAAAATATTTTCTTATAGATATTTGGCAAAATTATTTATGGAATATTTTTCGAGATACAACTGGAAACTGTGGAAGATTTTAATTTTTTATATTATTCTAGTATTTTTCTTGATTCAGCTCATCATGCTTGAAAATATTTTTAAAACGACACAATAAATATTACTCATACGCATTATAAAAATTGTTACTAACACATAAATGTACGAAAAATTATTATGAATCTTTTTGTTTAGTATAAAGGTTTTTTAAACAAATTTGCAACGTTTTTTTTTTTTATTACTTTTTTTTTATCAGATAATTATTTTAAATAGAATTTAATTATTATCTGTCCAACATCAAACAAATTCCTTCACATTATGCACATAATAATTTATATTTGATGAATATAATATAAACCAAATTGAAATTTCAGCAACATATTGTAAATTATTTCCTAGAAAATTCGTTTAAATATTTGGTTTACTTTCACCACAAATACCACCCACAAAACGACCATATGGCGATTTATTTCAAGCGAATGATATGAACACAATATTATCAAGAAATTTGAAATAAATATGTTAAATACTAAGATTGAAATGGGAAAATAAAAGATAAAAAAATCCGATTATTTTTATAATTCAGTTATAGTGACATTTCACATTAAAAAAAAAAAAAAAAAATAAATAATTAATTTTATATTTCATTAACATTTTGTTACATATTTGTTTTAAGAAATATTAAATCAAAAGTTGAAATAATATTTATTATTATAATTTATTTATTACGAAAAATCTTTCTTTTCCATAGAAAATGTGAGTTTTATTTTGGTTTTATTAAGACAAATAAATGTCTTATTTAATATAAAACTGTATTTATTTTTTTCTTGTAATTTAAAAATCTAGTCTTTAGTATTCAAAGAAATATGAAAAATTCCTAAGACTTATATTAAAAAAAGAAAAAATCCACTCACAAAATCATTTTTTTCTTTTCAAAAATTTGTTTCCTTGAAATGAAAATTCTTTAAAAATAAATAATCAAACAAAAATTGTTTTTTTTTTTTATTTTTTCCGATGAAATGTTAAATCAACAAATTTGATCTATCTTTTTTATATTATTCCCCCATTTCCAAATACTTACAATCAAATTATCGTTTTTTATTTTAGTATGAGTTTAAACTTTTCATCAATAGAAAATTTGTGACAAAACAAAAAGTTGCCAAGAAAGAAAGAAAAAAAATAAAAGGGTTATAAAATAAATAGCAAGAAAAGCACAAAAAACAATACATACAAATGCTGCTATATGTAAATAATCGAAAAATACATAAGTATTAGAAACAGTAGCAAACATGTAAAAAATTTTACTGATAAAATGATAAAACATGCTAGTTGCCAACTTTAAGTATGATAACGATAAAATAAATACATGATGGATAAAATCTGGTGGCAAATGTCATACTTATAAAACAAATACATATACATGTACATTGATATTTACACACACACACACATAGCAATACATGTTCTCTAGCACATACAAATGTTAATTTAATGAATATTGATGATGAGGAGCAAATGATGACGGTATTATGTAAATTTTATTTGTTGTTTTTAACAAGAATTTCATTTCCCATTTTTTTTTTTTTTTTTTTGGTTT
>MINK01176973.1:0-13108 GCA_001735545.1 Phormia regina | reverse complement strand
CCCTGTGTCAAATGTATAAAGAGTCACAATTCTTCATCGTCTACAGTCAATTTACAATCTGCCTCAACATCGAATGCTTCTGGCACAACTGCAACGTCATCATCCTCCTCGTCACCAGTATGCGCCTATGGTGAATGTAATGGTCATTATGTCAGCAGTAAATCACAATCAACTAAAACTTATCCCTGCTGTCAACAAGATACCACAGCCGCAACATCATCTACAGCCTCTGCATTGGCACAACACCCTGGTACTACTACCAACAACACCTCAAATGCTTCAAATGGTCACCATCATCACCATGGCTCTTCACATCATCATCATCACCACCACCATCAAATGGTCGATGAACGTAAGGTGTGCCAATGTCGTTATCGTGTACACACTGAGACTGGCGAACGTGAACGTGACTATACCTGTCAGAAGTGTGCCGCTGAATTAGATAATATTAAAACTAAATCAAAATTAGATCAATTACGTTTGGTAATGCAACAACGCAAACAAAAACGAGAGGCACGCAAATTAAAAGGTGCTCCTTATGGCGCCAGAGTTGTGGGTACTACTACCCCAGCTACAGCCAGTGGTGTAGCGGATAATACGGCCTCTACTTTAACAGCTTCGAATAGTTCCATTACCACACCAATAAGTGTTGCCACTTCGGCCACTACACCCAGTGAAGTTTCACCCAATCATTTAGTTGAAGAAGTTGATACAGCTGCTTAAGTAATATTTTAGTTTTGTTCTAAAAGAAAGTAAATGAAATATAAACAACCCGTGAACGAAATTGAGTAACGAAAATTTAAATTGAAATTAATTGTAAAAACAACAACAACCGCAACATTAATATGTTATAGATTTTTGTTAAGACAAACAATTTAAATTTTGTTTCAATATTTCTTAATTTTTGTTCAATTTTATTAATTGCAATTCTTTTATTATTTTTTATTTTAATTTTATTTTTATGTAGCATTTATTAGTTTTTAGTATAACCACTCTTCTCACATTACCACCACCACCACCACTACAAACAAAAACAACCAACAACTACTACTATTATTAATAAAATATTATTATAATTATAAACAACAAACAAAAAAAAAACACTGAAATGCAAAATATTATTTAAGTTTCTTTTTAAAATATTTTAACTTTTTTCTAACTAATTTTTTTCGCTTTATAAAGGACAATTTTATTGTTATTTGAATTGTTAATTGTATTAAGATTTTTTTCTCTTTTTATATTAAACATAAATTTTTGGGGAATATTATTAACTATTAGTTGTTTGTTTATAGAGAAATTTTGCTAATTTTCATGAATTTTTTTGTTGGCTTTAATATTTAAGCTTTTCATAAAACTACTTAACGGATTTTTTGCTTTAGAAAATTTTTTTCAACTTCCTATTACTTTTTTTTATAAACATATATTTAAAATGTCATTTAGTGTATAAGTCAGAATTTATATAAAAAAAAAACAAAAACTAAAGGTGAAACTTTATTTTCTTGCTTATTCTCAAAAATATATAATTCAATTATATGCAGTCACATCAATTTTGCTCTGCTGGCTGAGCTTTTCTAAAACAAGAAAACTGCAAATCTAAAACAGGAAAACAATATTTTTATTTCCTTTAAAGCATTTGTTGTTTTTTTTACTAATGAATTAAAGTTAATGTTTTGCCTTTATGTTTTTGTATTTAGTTTTCCCCACAATTTTTTAGAACTTTGTTCGTTATTTTATTCTTTTTTCTATTTTATTATTATAATTATTATCTTTAGTAAAAAAAAAACACTTGAAAACTTTTTGCCTTTTGGTTTTATTAAAAACTAGCATCTTTAATTTTAAATTAAATAAAAACCCAACAACACTTTTTAACTTAATTTAATTAGTTTTTATTAAATATTATATATATTTTTAATTTTTTTTTATTATTATTATTATTATTTTAATTTAAAATTTTTATGTGAAAAAGAAATAAAATTTGTTTAATTGTATACAAAAATATGTTGATTTTTTTATTTTCACAATTTTTTTAGTTGATTGTTATATTTTCTTTATTATTTTTTGTAGTTTGTAATGAGAACATTTTTATTTTATTTTAGGCTTTGCTAAATTTTGAAACCCCAAATTAACCACAACATGCTTTAAATTCAGATACAATTTAAGAACTAATAACCTGTTTCTCTATATCGAACGAAAGCTTTATTTCGCCTTCTAAGCGAAAAAAAAACTGATTTGGGGTTTCTCTAACTCACTTCTACGCGAACAATGAGTCGAAAGAAAACGTAAGGTTTTTAATATAAAATTGGGTTTCTGTATTTCGAACGATAAGAACAAAACATCAAAATCAGTAATTTGCTATTTTGCTTTCGACTTTCGAATTTTTTAAAATAAATTTTAATTTGAATAAAATTTTTTTAAATAAAATTAGAAAAAAGGACAATTGCAAAAGTTCCTTAATCATGTTTGTTATTCATTTTGATGTATTTGTTATCCATAAATGATGATTTTGTATCTAAAAAACAATTAAAAAACAAAACAATTTTTATTTTTTAATTATTTTAAAATTATTTGTTTATTTACTTTTAATATTTTTACGAAAAAAACAAATTACTCTGAAAGAAAAATAAAACAAAACCAATATGAAAAGACGTAACTCCATGCGAACGAAAGCATAGGAAATACAGAAACCCAAATTGATTGGAATTCGTTCGACTGGCTTTCGTTCGCTTTGATTTTATTTCGACATAGAGCAACAGGCTATAAAGATTATATTACAGATTGGAAATGAGATTTTATTTTAAAAGTATGTCCTTTAACTTGTTAATTCAATTTGGAAGGAAAAAAGGAATGTCTAAAGAACCACGGATTTTTATACCCAGATTGTTTAGACCCACTATTCATCGTCCATAACAATTCGAGCAGCATTTTGATAAGAAAACATACTGATAAGAAAACCTAATGACAGTTCTATCGTGTAACATAATGGTAAAATTAATTGCTTGTTATTAACGCAATCTAAAATAAAACAATGGAAATTAATGCATACAGCCAATAAATAATATAAAACTAATGAAAATTTTGAAATTCGAGAAATATATTAAAGAGTAACGTTACTGACTGACTGATTCATCATCCCACAGCCCAAACGACTGAAGCTAGGGAGACGAAATTTAGAACGTGGTTAAGTCTCCCTCCATATAGATTCACTAAGATGGGAATTTAGGCATTTTTGGTCTCAAGGAATTGGCAACACTGATGAGGAGTTTAATACGGGATACTACTACAATTCAGAAATTTATTGGAATACAATTCTTGATACATCGATGGGTGAAAAAAAGTACCAAAAAACTTAATAATGAATTTTCAATTACATTAAACCAGGCGCGGATCCACGGGGAGGGAAGAAGGGAAATTTTCTCCCCCAAAATGAAAACTCTTAATGAAAAATTTGTACTACATCATAAAATTTAAGGAAATAGTTGTGAAAATCATTCTAGTTTCCTCCCCCAAAAGTTGGAGCTAGATCCGCGCCTGCATTGAACTTAAAAACATAAGAGTGGAATTCGTGGTACTTAAAGATATATTGTCCTATGAGTAAGAATTCAAGAGGAGGGACTTTTTGTTCTTCTAATGAAACTTTTTTGAATTTTCTGTAATATTTAACCTAGAAACCTGAAATTAAATACGCATAGTCCGATGTTGGAAAGAATTCACAAAGGAGGACTTTGTGGTACTTTTTCGTTCTTCTAATGGTACTTTTTGAATTTTCTATAGTTATGAACATAGAAACACGAAATTAGCAATATGTGGTCTTCAGTTAATAAGAATCCATAAGGAGGGACTTTGTGGTACTTTTTATTATTTTAATGCTACTTTTTTAAAATTCTATAATTATGAACTAAGAAACATGAAATTTGGGATATGTGGTCCTTTTTTTATTTGAATGGTACTTTTGGAATTCTCTAAAATTAGGGTTATGAATGAGAACCCATAACTGGTACTTTTTTATTCTTCTAATGATACTTTTTGAATTTCCTGTAATATTTTACCTAGAAACTTGAAATTAAAAATACATGGTCTTATATGGGGAAAAATTCACAAGAGCGGTCTTTCATTAGGGGACATTGTGGTACTTTTTCGTTTATATATGATAGTTTATTATATTTTTAAAGAATTTCGAATTCAGTGATTCCATGTAAAAACGGATTCTATGTCATGTTCAAACATCCTTTACTGTAGATTTTCTCATAAAAAATTTAATTTTAATTTATATTATTATTCAATAAAACCCGCGCAACGCCCAGTTAATCAGCTCGTTAAAAATAAAATTAAAAAATTAATCTGATATTATTTTGAAATATCAGAAACTTCTTTATTATTATTTAAAAAATTTATCTTAAATTCTTTTATTTAAATTTGTAAACAAAAATGTGTTTTTTAATTTCAAATTTATATACAATTTTATATAATTGTTTAAAAAAAATGACATAAAAATTGTTTAAATGTATTGTTATATTTTTTAATAATATTTACTTTTTAATAATATTTACTCTTGTCTAAAAATTTTGTTTTATAACTATAAGATTTGGCAATTAATTTTGTATATTTATTTCAAAATAAATTTAATACTTGTTTTATTCGTTAATGTTTTCTTCATTTAATTTTACATGTTGTTAATTATATAATATCAAAAACATAAACAATAAATTTAAAAAAAAATAAATAAAATGTTGTTATATTAGTAGTACAAAAACAAAATAACAGAAAAAAATTTAACTTTACTAAAACAAAAATTGACTTGAAATATTTTTGGAAAACTTTTTCGACTACATACTTAAAAACATTTAAAATAAAACTTAAAAAAATATATTAAAACACAGACATGTTTACTTTAATTTTTATTTAATTAAAATAAATTATAAATAAATTTGTGCCAATTTTTTAAATTTTATTATGTTGAATTATTATATGATTTAATTTAAAATAAATTTTATATTATTTATAGAATAAAAAGAAAAATATTCATAAAGTTTATAAATAAGAAATAAAATTATATTTATACAATAAGTAAGTAAGTAATTAAATGATTATAATGTGCAATTTTCTTTTTTACTAAAATAAAAATAAAACAATTTTCAAAAGTTTAGTTAATTGAAAATAAAAAATATATATAAATAAATTGAAATATATAATAATATTTGTAGAAAAACTTACAACTGAATTATGATTCTAATAATAATATTCTAAATAATATTTACTTAAAATAGTTTTAAGTACAATAATTTAATTTATATAACATACAACAAATACACCATAAAAATACAAATACAAATGTGTACTAAAATAATATTTTTGTGAAAGATTTTTTTGAAATTAATTTCATATTACATTTATTAACAAAACTTTTATTATATTAGACATTTTCAAAATAGTATTCATTTTGGGATATGAGTTAAGAAAAATTTAATAATTATATTAAGAAAAAAAATATTAACACATGAAACATTAGTATAAAATTGGCATGTTTATTTTTTGATTAATGAAATGGATTTTGTCTTGAATTGGTTGAAAAATATAATTATGTATAATGATTTAAAGAATAATGTAGAATGTGCTTTGTTTGGATAAATAATGGTGTAAATTTAAAACTTGTAATTTTAATTATGGTTTATATTCAATAGTTANNNGGAAATGCGTAGGATAATGTCACTGCAAAGATCCAGCACGCAAGTCGCGAATATGCATACGACAATCTGCAGTATACAAAGAACATTAGAGATATGAACGGATTCCATGTTATGGCTGATTGAACAGCCGGGAACACTTAAAGTGAGGACGGCGCACTGAGCGATAAGTGCAGGGGGCTTCTCATGACAAACAGGAAGGTTGAACTACTGGTGGTGACTTTAAACTCTATACAACAGGTTAACAGGCCAATCATAGAATTGGGCCAGATTCTACCCGAAATGCGAGACAGCAGACAGAACCGCAGGCACGAAGCGAACGCGCAGACTAACAAATCAGAATGAAACTTCGAATCTTAAATAAACAATTCTAAATACAAGGATGTAAAATGGCCCAAGCGACGCACTAGACATCGACTGGGATTGGCATCTCCTCGATGGCGACAACAATGACTGTATGACAAGAAGTACGTACCAAGCACTTTCTTCCAGTGTACAGGTAGGAATTTGAGGTGTATTTCTATTGAAAAAAAAAAGAAGGTAATGTCTCAATTGTTCCTGACGATATGGATCCCTAGTATCCTGGTTAATAACGTGATAGAAGAAGGATGGTAATCGTTAGTGTGTGTACAAGACCCAATCATCACTATGGTATCGATGCTCTTGTTCACACTTGGAAAGTATCCTTGCAAGAAAAGTGCGTCGTAGTATTAACGGGAACAATTAGATATGGTGTCTACCAGATTAGACGTGTGAGGCAACACATTAATAGGTGAGTATATTAGATGAATACAAAATGAAAATACAACAAACACAGGATCGCGTGCTGTGATGTAGACGATACAGTCTGACAAGAGCTCGACGCACTGTGAGTGAAGCAACTACTACAGCCTCTGTTCTCTTTCAACCGTCTAAAATACTCACTGTTCGTAGCTCAACAAGTTACTCTAGTAAAGATAAGAATTCGGCCAGCAAGTCGAAACTCGTCAAACCTACGGCTCCGCATGACTATGTGAGCAGCAAAGGGACCGCTTAAAAACAAAGGATACCCAACAGAATACTGACTTATTCAAAACTTCAGGCCATATTTGTTCAGATAATACCTAAGTTTCCATTGTTTTGTCAGTACCATATTTATGATACTGATATACATTATAGGATAAAATCAACATTCAAGCGGTTCGAGAAAAGAAAAATAAACAACTCCCAAAATTCTTTATAAGAACAGAGTAATTTACAGGAAGTATTTGCCTTCGTAAAAAATAATATGAAAACCATTATTTTTGCGACGTTTGACCGAAAAACAAAAATTAATGTTGATTTTAATCCACTTTGCAATAGTTTGCGATTTAGTTTCATAACTTTACTTTTTAATTTGCTCACTAAAATAAAATTACTACAAAAAAGTAAAATTTTTTATTCAATTTAGCACAATACTGAATATCACATCTTTTTATCTCTTACCATTAGTATTGGATATGTAGACTATTAATATTGATACCACCAGAATCTAAAGTGAAATTTTAAATATTAGTTTAATCAATATACTTACTTTAATTAACATCTCGTCGTTTACTTCTCCTTCGGCTTTATACATGTATTCTATGTCACGAAACTGAGGTAGCAAAAAATTCTTGCAATCGTTGAACCGTACCACGATCTAATTTACATAAATCAAAATCAAACGTTTTTGTTGTAATCTCATAGCACCCGGTGGCGGCAATTAATTCAACAACATGTTGGAGATCTTCATTATCCTGTAGAGTCATTATTTTATGATGTAATTCTTGTAATTCACTTAAATAGTCTAGAGGCAATTGATGTGGTGCCACTAAACCTGAAGCGGAGTTTGTGGTAGATGAAGGTGTCGAATTACTGTTGCAAGTGGCAGCATTAGCCGTAGCACTGGTGGCATTACCGACAGCTTCGGTGGCACTTAAGGCGGGTGAATGAGCTGCTGACGGTGCTGAGGAGGGTGGAGGTAGGGGTGCGGCAGCTGCTGTACTCGAAGGTGAAGCACTGGGTTGTAAGAATGTCGTCGAAGCCTCCCCTGATATACTGGCTCGTGAGCCGCTATTGCGTAGCGAGGGTGATTTAGATTTTTCTCGTACGGATTTTGTTTGTTCTTTAGTTTTCAATTGTTTGAGGGGAGGTTCGATAAAAGTATTTACAGCCTGCGAATTGCGACGCCTTTTCTTTTCCTTTTCTTCTTCTTTGGGAGGTTTGTCCAAGGTTTTGTCTTTAGCATTGAGTTTAGTATTGTTTTTAGGGGGTTCTTTGGGTGATGGACTGTGTAAAGGTGCCGGCGCTACAGCTACAGGTGCTGTAAAAGGTTTTGATCTTTCTTGTGATGTGACTGGTTTTGGTGCTGTTTGTTGTTTGGGTGGCGGTAGATCAGGGAAACTGGAATTGGAGCTGTCAGAATGTGTGATAATGGGTGATGGTTGTTGAATTGGTGGTGGAGGTTTTATTGATGCCGTATCATTAGATAAAGGTGTGGCTTGTTCTATAGAGGCCGCTGGTAAACTATCGGTGTCACTTAAATCTAAATTCAAATTTGTTTCAGCTGCATTGTTGGCCGTTGATGTAATGCTATGTGTTACCGTGGCAGGGACTGGAGGATTTGTTGTAACATTTGCTATAGAAGTTGAGACACTTGACGACGAAGAAGAGGTTGACAAAGAGGACGAGGTGTGTACATTGTTGCTTAGCTTGGCTTGTTTTGATTTAGATTCGCTGGCATCCAAATCATTTGATTTATGTTTAAGTTTTTCTTCCTTGGAAGATGATTTATCTTTGGATTTTTTCTCTTTATTTTTAGATGATTTTGTAGAGGATGACGAGGTGGATGAAGTTATTGTTGCTGCTGCAACCGGTGTTGTTGTGTAAGGGGCTGCATTGGGTATTGAGGAACTGGGAACGTTGGAGGAGACTACATTAGACGACTCTTCTGTAGCATTGACATTTGGGGCTGTGGGTATTTTGGGATTTGGTTGGATTGAGGAAAATGCTTCAGCTGGTTTTTCTTCTGTATGTTGTTTCTCTTTAGGCTCTTTTTCTTTTCTGGCCTCCTTTTCCTTATCCTTGTCTTTATCTCTCTCTGCATGTTTATCCTTGTCACGCTCTTTATCTCTTTCACGATCCTTATCTTTGTCTTTGTTCTTTTCCTTTTTCTTGTGTTTGTGCGAACGTTTATCTTTCTCGGGAGGATTTGTATTGGAATTTAAAGAAGAGCCCGAAGAAGATTTCTTGTCATTTGACGTGTGACCTGTTGTGCTATTAGTCGATGCTGCTAGAGGAGCTGTAGCCGTTGAATTATTACTTAAAACTGGTTTCTCATTTGCTTTAAACAAGTCCTGTTTTGATAACTTTTCCGGTTTCTTATTGGCATCATTAGTATGCACTCCCGTAGCATTTGGGTTTAAGGGATTTATACTTGATTTGGAGTTTTTAATTTCCAAAGCCGTTGAGTTATTTGTATTTGCAGTTAAGGGATTGTTATTGGCTTTATTGCTGTCTTCCTTAGCCGCCGCTCTTTGTTGACTTTCAGCTAATTTTTGTTTTTCTCTTTCTTCATGTCGCTTTTCCTTATCCCGTTCTTTGTCTTTGTCTTTATCCTTTTTTTCTTTTTTAGATTTTTTACCACTCGATGATGAAGATGACTCCTTTTGTTTGGATTCTTTAGATTTACCCTCACCCGTTGAGTCTTTAGAAGATTTCGAAGAAGATTTTATTTCTTCCAGTTTGCCACTATTGCTTGATGAAGGTCTCGGTACTGTATTGTTATTATTTAAAGCTGCTGAGCTTGATGAAGTGCCAGTGGTTATAGTTTTATGAGGACTATGTTCTCTATTTGGTTTAGGACTTGTGGGTCTTTTACTAGAGCTATTGCTAGAATTTACGGCCCCCGACTTATCCCGCTCCCGTTCTCTATCCTTGTCACGATTTTTATCTTTTTTCGATTTTTCTTCATTTTTATCTCTTTTCTCATGTTTACCATCCGATTTTTTGGACTCACTGCGACCTTCTTTGTGGGGACTTGTTAGAGATTGTTTGTGATGTTTTTCTTTTTTCTCCGATCTTTCTTTAGACTTTTCCGAAGATTTTTCTTTGTCCTTAGATGATTTTTCCTTTACAACCGTCATGCTACCGCCAGAAGATTGATGTGTTGATGCCGTATTAGCTGATATGGCGGTTTTATTATCCGGTGAGTGTTTAGTGGGCGCTATTGTGGCTCCCGTTGTAGTCTTCGTTATCGGTGGTCCAAAGAGATTAGCGAATGAATTTGATCTGGCATCATCTGGACGTGATTTATGTTTTTTCCCTTCAGATATTATTGCTTTATGGCCCTCACCTGGCGAGTGATTTATTGAGGTTGCGGGAGGCATAATGGCAGCACCAACATTGTTGTTATTAATGGCTGGTGCTGGTCCACCCATTACACCTGACACAGGGACACCACCACCTTTAAGCAGTTTTTGTCGATATTCCTCCGAGGGATTATCGAATATGAATGTTTTAACATCGTGTCGATGTTGGGGCGGTCCCGTTGTTTGTAAATCTAAATCATAGTTAAATTGCACCTTTTTGGGTTCATCCCGATTGCGAAAATAGATGTCAATAAAAACAATGAAACCAGCATAGCCGGATTCTTGTATGACATAGGGTGGTTTATTGCAGACTGAAAAAGAGACATAAATATGAAATTTAGTTTTACTATTGTAAAGATTATGGAAGTTTTTAACTTATATTATAAATATTTATTGAAAGATTAAGCAAAAGATGGAAAATGGAAAGAGTTAAAAGAACAAATAATAAGTAAATAAATAAATATAGAAAATTACAAAAAAAAAAAAAAATCACTAAAAAGAAAAATAGTTATTACAGCTGCTCAAATTTTATTCGCCTTCTTTATATTTGAAACGTTTTAGTTGATTTTGTGACATGCAATATCACGAAGGCGCATTCTGCTTCATCGGAAATGTTAGGTTTTTATATTTAAAATAAAGGGTCTTTAAGTTAGAAGAACAGTTGACTCGCGAAAACGTAAACTATTTTTTCGATTGGTAAACTTAAATATATTTTTTTTGTTTTAATGACTAAAAACAAGTATTGTATGCTTTTAGAATTATAAATAAAAACGTTTTATTCTTATTCGGGGAATTCCCAACTTATAAACACAACAAATTAAAAAAAAAAAAAATTGTTCAATTGTTTTTGAAAGTACAAAAATATGTTTTGTTCACGTTTTCGTGAGTGCACTAGAAAAGTACATTTGACACAGTGTTGTCAATCGATATTTTTCAGAATAAAAAAAAATCCGTTCCCCTACGAAAAGCTCCCTACACTTTTTAATTACAAAATGAATAAAAGAAGAGCTTGAAATATTTACATATCTTCTACTATGAAGCTTCTTCTTCGATTATTGTTTTTATACCCTACACCACCATAGGTGGGGTGGGTATTATGCGTTTGTGCTAATGTTTGTAACACCCGAAAATATTGGTCTAAGACCCACCTTAATTTATACCAATCGCCTTAGAATCACTTTCTGAGTCTATTTTACTATGTCCGTCCGTCTGTCCGTCCATGTAAACCTTGTAATCAAACTATAGGTCGCAATTTTGAAGAAAAGTTAAAGAAATTTGACACACTGGTTTCTAATAGTTCAGGGACGAAGCCTATTGAAATTGGTTATGATCGGTCTAGCCCCCATACAATTGTTCTCCGGGAAAAGGGTTTAACGATCATAAATACCTTAAATACAGCAATATTTTAATGAAATTTGGCACATATATGTTTTATATAAGCTTAAATCTGTGTGCCGATTTTCAGAAAGATCGTTTCATAATTGATCATAGCTCCCGTATAAACCCCTTTTCAGAAAATCACTTTATCAAGTTAATATGCGACATAAATAAGTTTTATATAAACATAAATGATACTATAAAATTTGAAAGATCGATCCGGAATTTACCATAGCTCCCATATAAGACCATCTTTCAGGAATCACCCAACATATGTTTTATTTTACACTTAATATGAATATCAGTCCACACTTGGCTTGAAGTGTAATAAAAGATCCCCGCTCTAATTATAATGTACACAATGGTGTAGGGTATCATATAGTCAGGCTTGACCGACTATATCTTTTTCTCTTGTTTTTAATTAAATTGCTTATGATCCACTTTTACTTTATTAATATTGTATATTTAATCTAGGAGTTTATTTCAGAAAAGTAAACTTTTAAAAAATTATCTACANNCCATAGCTCCCATATAAGACCATCTTTCAGGAATCACCCAAAAGTGAATAAATTCATATTAATGATAGAATCGACGCAATATTTTGTATTCTTATGTTTTATTTTACACTTAATATGAATATCAGTCCACATTTGGTTCGAAGTCTAATAAAAGACCCCTGCCCTAATTATAATGTAGACAATATGGTCAGGCTTAACCTTTTTTTCTCGTTTAACTTTTTAATGAGTACACCTGGGGTGTTTCGCTGCCGCTATAAAATTTTATGACAACAGTCACTGATTTTAATAAAATCTATATTTTGCACATGAAAACATCTTACTAATTATTTATTGAAATCGGTTGTTTAGTGTGCCCGTAAAAGGGATTACGAAAATAGGTTTCTTTGTTAATTATATTGATAGATTTTCACTAATTTGGGTGTTATTTTATTGGTAACAAACTTATCATTATGATTAATGAATAAAAGTTTGCATTTTTGACAATTTGCACGCATTTTGATATAAAATTATATTTTTTCAGAAAAAGGGCTTCAATTTCCATAACTGTTGTCCGTATTAAAAAGTAGTGCAGGAAAAACTTTAGGAAAATTTTAATAAGATTTTTTTCATATACATATTTGAAATAATGCAACCTACATAATTTTACAAATATCGACTTATCGCAAAAACTAGAGTCATTTGGAAGAAAAGTGAATTTGAGGCTTAGCTTTATATGAAAGACGTCACAGCTATATGACCAAAACTGATGAGATTTGGTTCAAATTACAACATTTTTGGCATTAATATCAATATAGAGTTTTCAACGAGTTGGGTGAATGAATTTTTTTAGCTATAGCGAAAAATTGATATCATTTTCCTTTATTACTTTCAATGCTCTACAAGGCTTTGATATGTTATTTTAGATAGTAATAACCCTCACATACTACATACATATGTTGTTTTAAAAGATCATACATTTTTTACTAATTTGTCAAAGTGATTGTCCATTTTGACATAAACAATTTTATTTATAGAAAAGTTCGTATTTGAATATTTGGAATTTAGAAGTGGGTATTTTTCTCAGCTGGCCACAATTTAATTTTTGTGCAGCCTTTTGGGCCTTTTGCAGATTTGGATGTCGGAAGAATGGAGTTAGATTTTAAGGAGGAACATCTGCAAAAAT
>MINK01176968.1:0-18779 GCA_001735545.1 Phormia regina | reverse complement strand
TTATGTGCCATTTTAAAAGTGGTATAATGTAAAATTTTATTTAGAAATAATAATTTATAGAATTTTTGGAATAGAAAAAATACACTGCCAAGGGGCCAAGTGATAGCTTCATATGCCGTAAGTCAACAGCATCGTTTCAGCCAGCCTATTCCCATGACGAATCCTATCATGCTACTCATCTCCATTCTTGATAAGCTATCTAACTCATCGGCGAATCGGCTGCCTAGCCATTTCTGCCTAATCTGTTGTAAACATGGACAGTGACATAAAATATGCTCCACTGTCTCTATTTCCACATCATCTTCGCACATTCTGCAAAGACCGGAGTAACCATTCTCCCGATTCCACATCATTCCCCCTATAGAAAAATTACCTGTCAGTATTCCTATCATGGTTTTCAGGTTTCCCCCTTTTCATGCCCAATAGTAGATTTGTATCTGTCATATCAAATTTTGGCCTTAGAACCCTTGATAATCTGCAGTCTGCTCTACGATTCCATGCATGATTGGTTCTATCCTGAATCCACTCTCTAATCAACCTGAATTAAAAGCCTATCGGTGGTCTAGCACCATCCAAAGCTGAGCCGTTCCTAGCCAATTCATCGGCTACCTCATTGCCCGTAATGACCCGGCACCCAGCAGATTCTAATATGATAGTTGCCCATCAATCTTCTAAGAGCCTTCTTACAGTCGCTAACTAATAGAATTTTTGGAATAGAATAAATACACTGCCTGACAATAAATACGTTTTGAAAACAACAAAGAGATTTTAAAAACATTGAGTACCAATTGACACCTAACTTATCACCATAGTTCCAATTGAGAACCCAAGGTACCAATTAGCCAACTTCAATTACAACCTCATGTAAAAGCGACAGGTTCCTCTCATATAAAGTTCCGGAACTGAGACTAGTCCCTTGACTAGTTTTGAACCAGTTCTCTTTACTCTAGGGAAAATAATAATGATTTTTTTGTTTGTTATCAAATTAATATATTTTCTAATAATTTTATTCTAATAAATTTTCAATTAAGCTACGCTTTTAAATAAACAAGTAAATAAATACGAAAATAATAATAAAAAAAAAACACTTGTTAAGATCATAAATTAAAGGTGTGGCTTTTATGGCCCGAATAAATTTATTCCAACGAAACACATCTCATCTCATATAAACGAATAACATCATCTATTTCCAAGATCTCTATCCATTTGTCTATGTAACTATCTGGTGTAATTTATAAACTCATTCTCATGACTCTGAACTAAAATAAAATTATACTTATTGGATACAAGTTTCAACGTCTTACAACTAAATACTTACATACATACATACATACGTACAAGTAAATACATGTACATATGTATGTATGTACATATTTGCTGTAATTAGTTTTTAGTGTTATTTTTTTTATAGTTTGTTAATTTTTCAAACGTAATAATTTTGAACTTCACCTAATTGTTGTTATTTTCTCTGTATATATAATTTTTTTGTTGTTGTTATTTGCAGTCAATTTATTATAAAATTTTTCTTAATATTTTTTTTGTATACATTTTTTAATAACGTTTATAATATTTTTATAGTTTTTTTCTGTTTGCATTAAATATATTTGTGTATGTGTAGGGTATGTAAGTGTGATTGAAAGTGTTAGTGTGACTGCATGTTATATGACAATAATTATCGTTTATAAACTTATAAATTTATAATAATAATAACAACAACAACAATAATAATTCGTAATAATGGCGATTCAACCATGGAATTTCCAACAACACCATCATCATCATCAACACTACAGTTGTATGTAGAAACAAAATTATGTCACACAATAACTACAACAAAAACAACAATTAAAGTGAATAAGTGAGTGAATGAATTCTTTAGCTTGTTGCTGTAGTTTTTTGTTTTTGTTTTTAATTTGTTATTAACTTATTGTACATGTTTTCATATGAACAACTTTAAAACAGAAATTATGAGACGAGAGAGCGAGAGTAAAAAAAAAAAAAATTCACCCAAATGAAAAAACATCATAATTTGTTTGTATCAATGACGTGTGATCAACAAGTTGTTTGTTTATGTTTTTTCGTCTCCATTATTTTGATGTTATTTTATTGTTTTTGTTATTAAACCAAGCGCATAGTTAATAATTTCAATTTTTATATAAAAGTTGTATGTACATATGTATGTATCTATGTTTTGTAAATTTTTTATGTATAACTTTGTTGACAAAATGAGAAATAAATTACTTTTGACGTAAATTATAAAAAGTCAGAAGCGTAAAGTAATGAAAGTGCATAAAAAGTGTGATAAAAAATAATAAATAAAAAGTATTGAGAATCTTCTGAGTTATTAAATTATCTTTAGAGACAGAATTATATCTTGAATGGCAGTACATCTTTAAAAACTTAAAGTGATTCATTACGATATCTAAGAGCATAATAATGCAATTACTTAGAAATAATTGCCTGGGCTTTTCAGTGCATATTTTCGGCGAATGCACAACATTGTGGGTGATAATTTCTTGAAAAATTCGTATTATCATTAAAATACCTAAACGTCTACACGTTTATCATTGTCACATACATGTTGACAATGATAGCATTCAGTGTCAATAGTGGATAATTTCCGTATGTCTGCAAATCCAACACTTAATATTTAAACCCACGATTCTCAAGTGGGAGGCCGCGATCCACAAGGGTTCCGTAAGGACATTTATTGATTTATTTTTTAATAAAAATATGTAGAAAGTTTAAATAAAAATTCGTTTTAAAGCCTGAATCTATTTAAAAATTGCAAGACATATTTATACCAAGAAGGAAAATATCTGTTATTTTGATTCAAATACATCATTGTGATCTTTATGGAGCATACGTTCATAAAGTGATATGTTTGTTCATATTTTCGACTATAAGATCTGCATTTTGTTTGGAGACTTTTAACAACATATTATAGATTTCTAAACTTGCATTCCGTTAACAGATTCCTACTATGGGATTTTATAGACTAAAACTTCCATTCTAGATGTACCATGAACGCTGCAATTTTTTAGAATTGTTTTCTATTTTAAAATCATCTCTGTGAAGATCATTTTCAGAAAAGTATAACATTTTAATATGTTTTTGAGGAATATTTTTATTTAGAGAAAAAATAGCGCAGACATTTTTTTTACCGGAAGAGTAAGTGCGTCTTCAAAAATTCCGAGTACTTTTATTTCCAAAGAATTTTGTAGGCTATAAAAATAAATTATTACCAATTTGTTCAATATAATTTTGAATCAAAATATTTAAAAGTATTTCGGTTGATTTCATTTCTAACAAAAATATGTAATATATTTTAATATTTTTTTTAAATTATTTTATCTTTACAAAACATTTTATATGATTTTTGAAATTGAAGTGGGTCGCGATTCCAGATTTTGTGAGAACCACTGGTTTAAAACATTAACGATTATTATTTATACCAATTAACACCAAGTTGATATCACTTCTGTATCAAAATATTAAATTAATCATAAATAAATGTTTACTGAAAGCCCCAGTCATGGTAGAAAGCTAAAATCTAATTTACTTATGTAACATATTTTAAAACTTCTAGCAGGGAGCAAATTTAAGCGAAATTATGAATAATGTTTTAAGCATTTTTTCCCTTTCCAGAGCTCTCTGTAGATCCCAGACCCCCAGACATGCTAGACAATTAAAATTCGTATTAATTATAAAGTTTTGTCTTCTCCAAGATAAACAAATCCAGATTTTTATATTTTTATCAGGGAGAGGATATAATCGGATTTATGTGTCATTTTTTTAAGAATGTTTTTTCTTTCCAGTGATTTCTGAAGACCCCAGTCATAGTTGATTTCGAAATTTCTAGCAGGGGGCATATATAAGGAAATTATGAATAATGTTTTAAATTTTTTTCCCCTTTCCAGAGCTCTCTGTAGTTCCCAGACATGGCAGAAAATTAAAATTCGGCTTATATAGCTTTTTCTCCTACAAATCTTAACTGAGTCATATGTTGAAATTTTTGTCAGGAAGCAGAGTTATTTTAGTATATAATTTTTAAGAGTTTTTTCTCTTTCCATAGCTTTTTGATGATCCCAGACTATATAGAAATTAAATTTAACTCACTTATAAACTTAATAGTTCCAGATTTTTGGAATTTGTATAATTTGTATTTCAAGCATTTTTATTTTATTTTCAGAGCTTTTTCAAGTTCCTAAACATGGTAGAATATTAAAAGTCAGTTTTTTATGTTTTTCTCAAAGAGCAGAGATAATCGGATTTACTTATGTATTTTTTCTCTTTCCAAAGCTCTCAGAGGTAATAGTAAAATAAAAATAGGACTATTTATAAATCGGTTCACTTTAAAAGTCGTAATGGAGCTAAAATTTTTTGTCAGGGAGCGGAGATATGCGATTTTTTATAAACTGTATTTACATCTTATTTTCTAAACATTTTTTCTTTTAAGAGTTTTCTGGAGCTCGTAAACATGATAGAAATTAAAATTCGGCTTATAAAGCTGAATGGATAATTTTATATTTTTATCAGGGATTGGAGATAATTGGATTTATATATCATTTGCTAAGTATTTTTTTTCTTTTTTTCGAGGTCCCAGACGTAATAAGAACAAAAAATGGGATTATTAATAAATCAGTTCACCCTACAAGAAGCGGGTGCGATTTTCTTTATTTCTGTTTTGGTTTAAAATTTTTTTTACTAATTTAATATTTTAATCATTTTTATCAATTCAGACATTAACATCTTCAAATCTTTAATTTTGGTTAGGAAAAGGAAATTTTCATATATTTCTTTAAACATTTGTTTGACATATCTTTATTATAATATAACATTTCCTGACATTGGCAGGCTTATATGCGCTCATATTTATTTAAAATTTATAAAGGAATAGTACAGAGTGTTTCCAAAAAGCTTTTTTTTCTGTAACTTTTGAACCTTTGGAGATATCTCAATAAAATTTGAGGTGTTTTCGAGTTGATCCGGAGTTTAAAATCATATCAGGGGCGTTTAATACTACCGGACCAGGGTTGAGCATATCTGGTAGGCAATTTTTTGAAAAAATCTACAAATATGCCTGAATTTTTGAACGCTTTTCCATTTTTTGGAAATAAAAATCTTTTAAGTTATTTCATTCACATTTTATTATTAATTATATTTTATTATTATTTATATTATAAACAATTTTTCTGAATGCCACTCCTTTTTATGCCCATTTTTTGTAAGAGATTATAAAATCGAAATTTGATCTAACTTTGCAAAATCCTTCAAAGATTTTAATAATATAATTTCGCAGTGGTTTAATTAAGGTCATATTTAATGATAACAATTTGACTCATAGTATAACCAATGTCACCACAAACGTCACGAATTGTTAACTGATTTTTCTTCTTAGTGTAAAAATATCCGTTTGGACTTTTTCAGATTTATCATTAAGATACAAATAAAAAAATACAGCAAAATTGTGTAAGAATCATACAACCATATGGAGGAGAGTACAACTTATTAATCAAACATTTTATCGAGCACGATATCTCGTTTGGTTTATTTCCGGCTTCAATAACTCGCTTTAACAAAGCCAGGCGCGGATCCATATCAAACATTTGTGGGAGAAAAAATAGAATAATTATTTCCCTAAAATGTATGTTTTAGTATATATTTTTCATTAAACATTTTCATTTTGGGGAGGGAAATTTCCTTTTTTTCCTCCCCGTGAATCCGCGCCTGAACAAAGTAGATATGTTCATTGTATATGTGGTCTGTCTTAACGTATGCTTTCCATTATTTCTCATGTAAAATATATCATTTTAATAGGACTTTAAACAAATCAGAAACTATCTTATAATATTCTTAATCTCCCCTGTAACGTAAAATTAAAAAAATTTCTACTTTATTTCCCACAAAAAAATATCCATTATTTATGCGATTTGTATCTTTAGAATTAGTTTATCATAAGACTATTTAAATTTTACTTTTTTCTTCTAGACTACAGCTTAATGAAATTAAGCTTTTTATACTCTATTGTTAAAAAAAACTTAAAGATTTCATTTACAACATTCAATGATTCCCACGTAATTTTATTTTCCATATAATTGAATAAGTTTTCTTTTCTTAGCACTAAATTAAATTCCAATTTCAATTAAAAAAAAATAATAATAATAAAGTTTTAAACAACTCGGTGATTGTGGATTAATGTTTACCGGTAAATAATTAAATACCTGTAGAGAATACAACATTCACACACATACACATACTCAGAGATACCTGATAAATAGTTTTTTACAGATTCAGAACACAGAAATGTGGATTATTTTTTTTATAGAATTTAAAATAAAAGTAAAAAAGAAAGAAAAGTGTTGTGCCGGAGTACAAAATACTTTAGATTTAAAATGACATTTTTAAATGCTTTTGCAAATATTTACTTCCGTTGCATTGTTTTCCCATACTTTACCATGAGTACGACAGGCGGACAGACGGACGGACGGATGGACAGACAGAGTCCAATAAGTGAACAACAATAAAAACCACTATTCATACCAACCCATTCTATACCATTCATACAACCTACATACAAACAGACAGATATACCGACATTAAATACATGGAGTACATGAAATTGTACATCATCTAAACAGGCTTTAAAGTTTTCTATTCTCTTTATCTTCTTAGCTGCCATCCATGCCATTCTATTATTTTTTTCTTCTCGATTCGTTGTAGTGTATTATGTTTATAATCAAATTGTTTTAACTCCCTCTATTCAACATTAAATAATGTTGTTTTGTACGTGTTTGTATGTTGGTCCTCTGTCTCTGTGGTTGTACTATATTTTTTTTTAGTTGTTTTTAGTTGTCGTTTTTTTTTTTGTTTAAAACATTCAACAAGTGGTAAACAGACTGTGTGCAACTATCGACCACCTACATACACAAACCATCACTAATATTTACACTCAAATAATTAGGTCAGTGATTAGTTTCATAGGAAATTAGGATATTATATTATGGACCTTGTTAGGTGTAATATTAACGAAAAATTATAAAAAAAATAATAATAAATTTAAAATGATAATAAAATGTTTAAAAACTAAACAGCTACCAAATGTTTATCCACTTTTTATTATATTAATAGACATTGAACGTGTCCTCTTGGGGCAGCCTTGGGAACTGTCCCAACGTGCTAATTAGAAACCTTTAAATAAAAACCCCATGTAAAAGTTAATAAAGAAGCCCGGTTAGCATAGTGCTGTGACTATTTGATGGGAAAATTTAAAGCTAATGCGGAGTGAAAAACGTTCAAATCTAAACATGCGAATAGAAGCCAAGAATAGGTCACGGAAATTGAAATCAAATTTCATACAAAAATTCTCATGTTGTAAAATGGACAATAAAACGTATGTGCTGGCAGAATTTTCGCATATATTTGCCAATGCTCTAGGAAATGTTGAAGACACCCAAAAGCAGATAAAATATCTTAAAAACTCTTGATATGACAAGCTTTATACAGTTGCGGAAAAATACGAAAATCGTTTCTTACTGTCGGCTCTATAAGTACCGAAATATACACCAAAGTATGATTGCAAAAACGTCTCTTTCCTTCATAATAGAGCATATGACTCTACATATTTCTGGCTGGGTGTGACATCATGTCACTGCAGTAAGAATGCTCTGGAGTGCTATCGAAGGAATAATATAGTTTTGTACCAAGAGAGGTCAATACTTTAAATTGTCCGGAGCTAAAGCAGAGACGACGTCGTAAACGCTGTTAAAGATCTGGTTACATACCCAGTTGGAAATAGGAGTGCTAAAGATACATTCAAAAATGCCTTATTTAGGATCTATAAGGCCTGCCACTCGCATTGCAACACTATTTCTTTTTTACATGGCGTGTCAATTGGAGGCTCTTCCCTTTCTCCTTCTCAAAAAGAAGCGATAAGGCAGGACCTCTAATAACAAAATTATCTCTTTTATATTTTATTATTAAAAAGAGTATTGATAGTATATTAAAAAACATGACATTGTGGACTTCTTTCTTATACCGAACACTTCTTACACCATACTAAATGAGTCTTTAGCATTGTAAGTCTCGGTTACTACAGTTTTTGTGTGCTTTGATGTGTTAGTGGAAGTTATTAGGTGACTGCACACTTTCTATTTCGCATCTAACGAAATGGAAACAAGAATTAGTACGGGATTTCTTTTTAAAGGAAGTCGTTGAATTATTTAAGTAATTATTACAGAAGGCACAAAGAAATGTGTTGAAAGTTTGTTCGAAGGCATTTAGAAAGGACTGTTGGGAGGAAGCACTAACATATTTTCCTGCTGGGTAGTGTCGTCAGCTGATATCCGGCTCGAAGGACCATAAATATATTTACAATCGTAAATTGCATTATTGTACCAAAGCAGAGTTTGTGCAATTAAACAGCAGCAGAATGATATACGCATTTTCTGTGCCGCTACACATTTTATCAGCATTCGTGGTGCCTTATTTATTTGGGTTTCGATGAAACATAAACCCCAGAGATGTTAAGCGAAGCACAATTATCAATTAATTTATCCATTTTCTTTGATTCTCATTAGATGGTACATTCACTTGTAAGAAAGGGTCCTAAAACCGTTCTGCCAGAGTTCATTTATTGTGTTATAAGATATTCTACATAAATTACGTTGCTCTTTTCCATCTTAGTGCGGTGATACATAGCAGCCTTAGATTAGGTGGAAAAATGGGAAGTTTTCTCGCTAGTTTTTAGTTTTTTAATGTAACTTCTTAAGGATTTTTCCTATAACATTATGTATAGAAAACTAATTTAATTTATAATTGTTGCCAAAACTTAGTTTTAGATTTTTCTTTTAGTTTCTCCATAGAATGTGAATCTTTGTCTTGTCAATAATATTTCTTGAGTTTCTATACCGAAAAAAGTATTTTTATATTATTTTAATGAAAATTCTTTATTTCTTTCCTAGTATTTAGAATTCGTACATTAAGAATTCTTTGTTTTAGTGATAAAAGTCATTAAAATTCAATGAAAAATTAACGCTATTATAATTATATTAAACTTATCTTTAATAAATTAATAAATCAATTATTTGATTTAATGTATTAGTTCATTGATTTAAAAATATATAAAATATTAATGCAATATATTAGTACATTAAATTCGATTCATCAATGTGGTAAAACATTAATTTATTTAAGAAGTATCGTTACCCAATAAACAAAAACATTGAATCAATGAAATATTTCATTAAATCATGTTAAAATAAATGTAGCAAAATGAAAAAATAACCCACTTTTTACGAATAATATTTTTATCTCTTAAGAAGAAAATACATAAAACGTGCACCAAAAATCAGAACAGGCCTATTATTATAATATACAGGAAAACCAAAATATGCAATTGCAGGTTTTTTTCTGGTCGTATGGATAAAAAATTATAAAAAATCTTTGTTTTTTTAATGAATATTTTTTCGTTTTTAGAGCCGATTTTTTTTGTTTTCACTGCATAAAACCCATTATTTTAGAGCATATTGTGGTTTCCCTGGTAATATATTTTCAATGTATAGTTTCATTGAGACATAATATGTGATCAATAAAATTAATGTACTATTTGTTCACTAGTATTATTTATTTTATTTAATGAATGTTCATTGATTGAATATATGAATAAATTTTATCAATGAACTTGTACATGGAATTTGAATTTTAATGTATGGCGATACATTGTTTTAATAAACCTGTACTTAGGGTCAAATTTGATGTAAAAATTCATTGAAAAAGTTAACTTTTTCGTTGTATTAAAGTACTGGGTTTGGTTCAGTTTATTGCCCTAATTTTAAGCTTAGCGCTATTCGAGACAATGGAGTTATTTCAAGCTTTTCGCTTGGAAATCAAGCATTTGCATGTTTTTATTTATGCTTTTATATAGATATTCGTGCTATTTTTGCATTTTTCAAGCGCCTACTTTAATGTTATTTTGTTCATATTTAAACTTGTCCTGTTAATTAGTATTTAAAATGAACACTTTAATTTAATTTTATGGTAGTAAATTTTTAAATAAAATCATTTCACTTAAATATTTTTTTGAGTGTATATCTAGCTAGCACTTTACACAATAAATGCACTCACTACTATATCTAGTGCAATGGGAAGTTTTTGTTGTGCCACACTAGCCAACAAACGCTGCAGTCGTCGTTAGTATTTGATTTGATGAAAGGCAGCTGATAATAGTGTAAATTTACAACAGAAAAACAAAAAGTAACAAACTTTAAACATAACCTAAATCGTGTTGTGTGTTTTGTTTAAAAACAGCCTTTATGTAGCTTTTAGTTATTTTTTTTTCTAAACTAGAAAAGGAAGTTTAAAAATCGATGAAAATTTGCTGCTGTTGCTGATGATGGTGATGGCGACAATGACGACAATGTTGGTGATATTAAATCCCACCAAGTATTAATTCATGTTGGTGGTGGCTATGTATGTCTGGTTATATATTATGCGAACAAAAGAAAAGCCAAGCCATTGGCTGTTAGTTAAACTTTTCATTATAAAGTGATTTTTTTTTCTAAAGTCTCTCCCTCTTAGCTATTGATTTATTTTGTTAAAGATGAAGAACAAATAAGAGGGGAGAGAAAAAATAAAACGAAACATCATGTTGTTACTCTTTGCCTGTTTTCTGATAATCTAATAGTGACCCTATTTTTCCTTGATTTCATTGTTGTTGGAAAACCAAGTTGTTAGTTTTATTTTCCCAGCAAATATAAAATGTTGTTAAATGATGTTGTATTTACAACGTCAAGTAACAAAGAGAAGAAATAGTTAAGTTAACATGGAATATTGTTAATATGGAATATGGTTAAGGCATCAACAACAGCAACAACAACAACAACAATGTACAAATATACCATGTCTACATATTTATAACATACATACGTAGGAGAACCCCTCTTTGCAAAACTTTCCGAACAACAATTAGGTTTATCAAATAAATTTAAGACATTTGAAAAAAAAGAAGGGGGATTATTATTTTATGTCATTTTACATTTCAGATTTTTAACGTGAAATTCTAAAAAAAAAAAAAAATCGTGGGTATATTATGGTTCCCATTGCTGACGAAAAATAAAGAAATTATGTTGAATAGAAAGTTGTTAATTTTTTTTTCTTTTTCAATTTACCTTTTTATATTTTCTTAAAAGAAATTTGTTTAATTTATTTTAATTTCAAATTTGCTTTAATGTAAATATATTTTAAAAAATTACTAAAAATTATTAAAGTTCCATGAATAATATTAATATTTATCAAAGTAGGTTGCTAATATTTTTTTCAAAAAACTTACTTTTCAATGATAACATACTGTCTGCATTACATGAAACTGATCTGGTATATCTCACCAGAGTCAAAACGAGGCATTGTAGAGTCTTTATTGGTGAGTACATGTTCCATCACGAGTTTAGCTAATTTAGACTCTATAGCGCCCCATCCTGTTACCACAGGAATCAGATAGCCACTCTTGCCATTTGCTAGTGCCATCAGCACGACGTTAAACGGCCTTCTTACTGACGTTATTATTGCGGAAGGAGCCAGAACGGTCGATTTGTCTATTACATTTTTCCTCATCAGCGAATTGTTATCCTCAAATTGCGAGCGATTTCGCTGGGCTCTTTCCTGCGTTGCCTGGGATGTTGATGGTTGGGAGTCCTTAAACTTAAGATTCGCTTGGTACTTGACACGATCTTGTGGAGTGTCATTTGCTTCATTCTTGGAAAATTTTTTCTTGTATGAAAAGAGTTTTGACAGAATTTCCTTATGGCTCTCTTTCCTTCATGTTTTCTTTTTATACTGGTCGTCAGACTTGACGTCCTGTCGAGGAAACGTTTGACGAGTTTCTTTGTGACAGCGGGGTGATATGCTGCAAGGATGTTCATTAAAAGTCTCTTGATTAGAGGCCAAAAGGTCATCTTCCGAGGTGATGCCTATCTCCGATTTTCTGTTGTTTTTGTTTCTTCTTAGACTGGTTGTCAGACTTGACGAAAGAGCTGATGAAAAGAGTTTTGACATAGCGCTGTCTCAGAATTGTTTATGGCTCTTTTTCTTTCTTGTCGAGGAGAGTTAGACAAGTTTTTTTGTCACAGCGGGGTGCTATGCTGCTGGGATGTTCGAGAGACCTTGCTCTTGACTAGAGGCCAAAAGTTCGTCTTCCGAGTTGATGCCTATTTTCGATTGTCTGTTGTTTTTGTTTCTTCTTGGACTGGTCGTCAGACTTGATGTCCTGTCGAGTAGACGTTTGACAGGTTTTTTATGACTTTCTCCCCTGCCAGCAGTATGTTCGACCAAGGTATCTTGTCTAGAGGCCAAAAAGTTCGACTTCCGGGGTGATGCCTATCTACCGATTGTTGGTTGGCGGATGGACTATCCATGCAGGGACGGCTTATATGGATTAGACAAAAAGATTTTACAACTGGCCCGTGTCCTAGTGTCAGGGGGATGTAGTTAGCGACTAGTTTTCTTTAAGCACTTACTAGCCATTCAGCTACCAACAGCCTAAACCTTAAAAGTGGGGGATAGGGGATGTGGAAAAAGAGGGGAGAAGGAGGTATTAGGGAAAGAGTATAGGGGTCATTGAGTTACTTTAGTCCGCAAGTTCATAGTTCAAAATAAAACATTATATCTCCGAAAACGATATCTTTAAAATGCAAAAAAAACTATAATATTGATACAATAGGGTTTATCAAATCGACTTACGAATAATCGAATGATCGACTTTTTGTTGTAAAACGCCGAAAAGTCGAAATCAACTTTTTGATTTGAAATTTGTCGATAAATTGACTTTCTGGAAGTCGAACAAAGTCGAAAATAGTCGGAAAAAGTTGAAAATGGTCGGAAAAAGTCGAAAATAAAAAAGGAAAAAACAGTCGATTTTTCGACTATTTCGAATTGAAAAAGTCGAAAAATCGATTATTTGAAAATTAGTCGAAAAGTCGATTTTTTGTTCTAACTATAAAATCCTATGATACAACTCTTCTCTAATAGGTATGCACAATTTAATGTTGGGCATTCTTTTAGTTTAGATACTATATAACCAAATATAAACTTTGCTTCATAACTCATAAACCAAAAGAGGTTCCAGCTTGAACTTTTCCCAAATATAGAATAGAGTTAGATTGTCAATATATATATTTTTAAGATATAAAGCTTTAATTTTTATATTACCGATTTTGATCTATGAACTTTCGAAGTATATAAATGTTTTGCTTGTTAGTTTTAAAGTCAATATGTTTTTCTCCTTAATAAAATAAAAATAAGAATTGTGCAGTATATATTTTAGAAAATATGAACAAGAAAGTGTGATTACTTTTGAAAAAAAAATACGACCGGGTTTTCTTTTTTGAGACATAATATTTTTGGATCGAAAGTTCTTTTGACACTTTTTGTAAAACTCAGTAAAATTGTTATTTGAACAACATTTACAACACATAAGATCTGTAGCGAATTAAAATTAGAGATATCAAATCCAAAAAAAATATATTTTTGGTTCGTTTTGAAAAGCAAAAACTCACTCATACATAAGTATAGAGGTTACGAATTAAATTTCTTTTTATTTCCTGTTTGTTGAGATTAATTAAAATTAGTCTTTTAACTTTTCAGCTACATATTTGCAATGTCATATTTTATAATATTTAATAATTCTGCTTACTCAGCCTAACTTTTTTAATTGAACTCAAAACGTTTTAACCTAAAATGGGTTACTCTTATAATATTTCACTCTTTTCTTTTCTTCATTTTACAATTGACATAATTTCATAACAACACAGTACACTAACTCACTTGATTGTTAAATGAATATAAAGAAATTCTACACCAAAATTTATTTAAGTTTTTTTTTTTGTATATAGAAGTGTCTATTATTGGTCATGATTTGGCATGTTATTTACAAATTTCTTAAAATAAATTTAGATCAGTATAAAACAGAAAATTTAGTATATTTTTAATGCAAACATAAGAAAAGTAAATGAAACATTTTATAATATCAAATAAGAGTATTTAATTGGAAAAAACTGTTTATAAAAAAACCGCAAATAGTTTTACTTTAGTGCTATTTTTATTTATTCATGTTCTAATAATTTCACTAAACCATAATGAACAATATGTTCAGCGATCAGCTAAAGTTGTGTTTTTTTTTTCTTTTTATAATTTAAATATAATTAAAGATGTAGATATAAGTAAGAAATAGTTTTATATTTGATTTTAAAAAATAAGTTTATTTTCTTTGTTCAACCAAGAGTTTTATATTATTTGTAAAGTATTTTTAATCTGAAATGTTTACAGTACAATAAAAACATTTAAATGAAAAAGTAATGAATATTTTACTTCATTACTTTTCTGTCTTAAGTCAATTAAAGACAGATCAGATAACGCATGTAGAAACGGACTACCAAGTTCCGTAGCCATAATACTTGCAAGAGCAGGACAGTGACATAGAAGATGTTCCACTGTCTCTTCCTCATCTAAGCAACCAGTGCAACGGGACAAGTATCCGTAGCTGACGCCTAGGCAATCCTAGAATGTAGTTCGATCGCAAATGATCCTACTGGTGCCATATACTTCTCGAGGTGGAGCATGTAGACTCTTTGCTGAGCTACCCTCGATAAGTATTACAGTATCATACATCTTCAAGATGACAGCGGCACACCTACCAGTTTGTCAATTTCCCCATTTCAAAGGTGGGAACCAGTCCTGGCTAGTTCGTCCGCAACAGTGTTGACTGGGGTGTTTGAGTGACCTTTTGCCATTGATCAACTCTAAGTGTGAATATCTCTTTATCTCATTTAGAGATATCCGGCATTCTTTTACCAGCCTGGATGTCGAAAGAACACCAGAGAGAGATTTTATCGCCGGCTGACTATCGGTACAGATTTGAATATTCACTCCAAATATCTTATAGTACATTAGCGTTACAGTGATCCGGCAATTTAAAGGAAATGCGCTTTCTATATAAAATAATGTAACTTTTCTAAATTTTTACATACTTGTGGTAGTCAACTTTGTCATCCTGTAACAAGTCCCATAACACAGGATGACTGCAAGATATGTTTTCTGAAAGTTCAGGTCCTTCTCTATAACTTCTATATACATGTTCATACAATTTGATCAGTAGTTTAGAAGATACACATTTATAAACAATAGGCGTGTCCTTTCCCCACTGTGTGGTGTTCAAAGGTGGTGAAAACTAAAATCTACAAGAGAATTTGATAGAAATAATTATTGAGCCTAGATGGAGGGCTTTAGTTGTGATTAGTACTGGAAACCAGCATTTATCTAAAGAACTAGAAACATTTGAAAAAAGTAGATTAAAGGTTTATTAATACTGTGCATCCGAATTGACTGACCAACCAACTCATTAATTATTTACGGAATTAATTCAATTTACATCAAATACAGTGAATTTAATTTACTCTGAATTGCGGCAAGTTTATAGAAGATAGAAGAGAAGAGAATACTAAACTATTATATTCTCTTTACATCTCTCGTCTACAAAGTCAGAATTGCGACACGAAAAATTGCTGTGTGTGAACCCCCACTAATAGAATGAATAGAAAAATAATTTTAATTCGATTTTAAAAAGTGAACCTTTGTCGCCGGCGCTCTAGTGATCTGTGTCATTGCAAAGCTAAATGAAATTGTTGTTAACTGGTAACTAGTTATTCAACTACTCGAAGAAATGACAACAAATAATGACCACTCATTACCAAAACCCTGGTGTTGAAATGTCCCTTCTTCCAGACCAGTTCTGGTACAACATCCTACTGATATTTATGATATGGATGACACTACCATGTTACATATCGTCAATTGTTACTGGGATCATGAAAAGTTTTCAAGAAGAAGATTTATTTATTCACAATTCTAAAGGATCTTGGATACGAATTCGGAAAGGGTAATGAACCAGTGATGACAACACAATTTATTGGGGAACAATTTCATTGGGAGTGCTCTCCGAATTGCTTCTTGATTTATGAGAAATATTTTATGAATCTTAAACATTTAATAAATAAGAAATTAAATAGTTTTCTTGTCTATTAATTATATTTACAAATGAAGAAATTTTTATATTATATACAGTTTTATTTCTTGTCTACATTACATTACTACCAGCAAGTTAATTTTCATGTTTTGCAACAATGAATTGAATGATTAATTATTTCTTACCAGTTTTACGTTTGTTTTGTCATTTTCTCTGAAGATCAAAACCAAATTTACAATTCCTGTTCTTTTTGTGGTCGGTCTTTTATGTTGTCATCGTCTTCATAGTGGTCGTTGTCGTCAACAAGAATAAGAAACGTTAATGATGATGACTTTGATCGTTTGAATTGATTACCTTTGGAAAACAAGATGAAAATAAAGCAAAAAAGAAAAAAAAAGCAAAACACTGGGAAATAGTCATGTTTTACAAGGAAATAAAACTTATTAGATGACATGCAACACATGTATTACATTGTAACGGAGAGTGTGCAACAAAACAGACTAACTGACGAATGACTACAAAGTTGACATGAGTGATAAAATACAAAGAAGACACTGGGTTCTTTGAAATATATTTGTGGTTTTGTGTTCTTGAGAATTGATGTTGATACTATTTTGGTTGTCAATAAACTGAATTTATATTTATGTTAATTTGTCATTGCAATACAAAAGTTGAAGCTAGAACTAGTGTTTTAGGTTCTATTGAAATCTAAAACGATAAGTTTAGGTAATAGATACAAGTAGAACCAGTAAAACACCTCCATTTTGTTGCGAATAGATGTCTCTTTTTATCAGAGCTAAATACACTTTAAGCATATAATTTAATGCAAAAACTTATTTTGTGTATCCTAAATGTCTTATCACTGTTTAATGAGTTGAATAATTTGTTTCCAATACAATATTCCATAGAAACTTTTTAAATCTTCTTAAAGTTCATTTGATTTTTGTAACCTACATGAGTTTATTTTGTTCTCAACTACTTCTATCATGTAAAACTACAATCTCCTTATGGATCAAAGCATTTAAAGATTGTGTGCATATTGTTGCATATGTAAGTATATTAACTTATCTCTTTTGTTGTTGTTGGTGCATTTGTGTATTTATTAAAGAAAGTTGTTGCTGTTGATACACAAAATAGCAAGAAACCTTTCAAATATTCAACTCAATGGTTTAAAATGATTTCTTTTAGTTGATAAAAACCAATAAACCCAATGGCAATTTTAAAAAGAAACTATGAGTATATGCATACAATGTGAGTAGTGATTGTGTTCGAAACAAAGAAAACGATTATTCGATTAAAAGGAAACCAAATGTGTGATTTGATTTAATAAGTTTTATCTACATAAGTTTCACAATTTTTAATTTGAATGGCTTGACATTAAGAAATTTAATTATTATCGTATTTTTAATTTACATTTCTTCAGCTGTAAAGGCAATCCAAGTCTCCTTTAGTCTTAAGTATTTTTTATACAGTTAAACCCATTGAAAATTGAATGATTTGGCGTAAATGGATTCTGTAAAAATGCTACAATTCATTAATATCAGGAATAAGAAAAATCCCAGTATAGAAATCTCTTGGGTGGTATTCCCAAGTTGGTCATCTTAGATATGATATTATTTTAAAAAATTCGCCAAAAATTTATATATTAAAAGTAATATATAGAAAATAAATTTTATATATACATAGCCCTTGAAATTCTCTACAAAAAAAGGCCCTTAAATGTATAGGTTATCACTTTTGGTTTTGGAGATATTTAGGTTGAAAGAAATTTTGGTCTCTATTTTAACCTCCTTTTTAGCTAAGTTTCTCAACTTCTCTGCATTTTTTCGAGCAAAGATATAAACATTTTATTTAAAAAAATTTGAGCATAGGAAAGGTTAGTATTAAAAAAATCTCACTTTTTTACCAAAATGTCGAAAATCTCTTAATAATTGTCTTCTTTTATTAAAATCGCCACTTTGACGTAATAAGAGGATTTATTTTACACGTATTTTCGTTAAGATTTCCTTTGAAAGCATTTGAAAAAATTATAAAATCCCAAATATTTTTTTTGTGAATAAAAATTTTGGAAAAAACCCTAAAAATTTGAACATTTTTTAGTTCCAGAACCCATGAAAATAGTCTTTACTTGTTCTATTTTTGGCGTTAGGACCAATGATTTTTGTTTAATATTGTTAACTCCAGAACTAGAATAACTGATAATAAAACATGTTCTGAAACCATTACCTATCGCTTCTATAGAACTAACTCTGAATGTGCAAATTTCGAACAAAAATCATTGATTAAAGAACTAGTTCTTGAACTATCTTATTGAATTTTGTATGTACTCTTTTTTAATTCTCGGAATTTTTAAACAAGTTTTTTAAACAGTTGTAGGAAGTTATTCGAAAACCAGTAATTTTTTGCGCTATCCATCAAAAAATTTGGCTTCCAATTTTAAAAGCAACAGCTTACTGTATGCATTACATTGTAGCCTTATTCACTACTCGCAGTATTACCTAATAGTACTTCAATAACTGGTTTTTAGTAAATATGAAAGTAATTTGGGTTTTACGTGGCTCATTTGTCTGAAGCGCCTATAAAAATATGTACATAAATTTATTGAAGGTTCAACTCCCAATTGAGGCAAACCTTATTTTATTTCCCTTTATGAAAACCACTTTTTGTAACATAAAAATGTAAGTCGACTATGGTGTAACGAGTAAGACGGCAGACTAACAAACATAAACAGTATTGTGATACGTGGGTTCAAATCTCAACCAAG
>MINK01176966.1:0-23094 GCA_001735545.1 Phormia regina | reverse complement strand
CTGACTTTGAATATATGTTGGTTAATATATTGCAAAGTTTACTCGTTGAGAACGAGGTGTTAAAACCTTTACTACAGTTGTATACACATATTTGGAACTAGTTTCTTTCCTCTTTACACTTTTCTTAGACTTAATAAAGTACAAATTTAGATCACGTTTAGATGATGAAAATGAAGAAATTTTCACCAATGTTAAAAAATTTGTAAAAATAAAGACAAAATTATTTAATGACCGAAATAAATAACACTTTACCCAAAAATTAAAAAAATCGTTCAAGGACCCAAAATCCCTTGGGCAGTGTCTCTCCGAGACATCTCAACTACACTGTAGGATCAACAAGTGATCCTGCAGTGTAGTTAAGATGTCTCGAGTTGTCCCACCAAACTATCCTGTTCCTGAAAGAAAGGAGTGCAGTGACTTGGAAACAATAGTCGATAAGTCAACCAAATAAAGGGCGCTAAATACAAGCAGGTTGGATCTAAGCTCCGATAAAACTGAACAGTCACAGAGAATGTATCATACTTGAGCCAAATGATTCTAGCCTCACGACATGTGGATTCACGTTCCCACATACGCTGTGCAATATCGAAAATCTCTTGCCGAATTAGCAGTTTCACTGCGTCAAAGGTGATATCTTCACCTGATTAATACTGCATTCATTTGGCAGTCTGAAAGACACCATAATCCTCTATATAGAAACCACCCCAACCCTTCCCATCCGTTTCGATCCATCGGTGTAGGTTTTCAGAACAAATGAGTAGTTCTCACCGTGCCATATATCACCAACAGAAATAGAAGTAGAAAACTGACAGCCAAAGAATGGTTTCGGAGTACAGCAATCAACATCATTACGAATACACTCGGTGTAGTACAAAATGCGACCATAGTCACGTCTAAGCCATGGTCAGTCGAACAGTCTCCTGATCTTTTAGCCATGTTGAACAATGTCGAATCACTAGTGCGTGTAATTTTTGGTTTCCATCATGATGGTTTATCCTTTCCTCTGCGTATGCTAGGTTTACAGGCCAAATTCGTTGCAGATCGCATGGATTCTGTCCCTATTATCAGTAACTATAGAAGCATTAGGAAGATGAGCTCAGAGTGCACGATGTTGGAGCTCCCAATTCGTCTTACAAATACAATATATCTATGATCAGATAAGGAACAGTCATTAGAAACTTCCCAGACCCTAATTAGACTGCAATGTTAAGAACTAATCAACTTTAAGTTAAGAACTTCCATTCTATTTGCGACAATAAAGGTAGGCTCAGAGCCAATATTAACTACTTCTAAATTACTACTCAGTATATAATCAGGTAGACACTTTAAAAAATATTTTTTTGCATTAAAATTTTACTAAAAATATATGAAAAAACAATAAAAATACTTATAATAAATTGAAAAATTATTTTTTCTTCTCTAAAATGCATATGGGCAATTATCAAAAATTTTTTGTTTTATGCCTTCAAAAAATTATTAATTTTTTTATGGCACTTTAAAATCCTTTTGTATACAAATATAGTGACTCGAATACATGTAGAATCAGTTCGCGTTAATCATTTAAAGTGAGTGTTTATTACATAAATTTGTGATCCTTTTTTAACACAAGTAAATTTTTTTTGGTCCATAAAACGGTTATCTCTCAAAATTGGTCAGTATTATTGCAGCGTTAGAAGAAAATTGTTAGCGCTCGTGCTCTGGCAACTTTGTCTTGATAATGCTTGGTAAAATACGCTATCTTGATTGTTGTTAGTACACAGAAAAAAGTAAAAAACAACTTCAATTACGAAATTGCTTATATTAATTATTTTTTAATTGAATTTGCTCCAATCATTAAAATAATAAAAATTTTACGTTTGTCTTGCTACAAATTTCTATAATGTAGACTCAATGTAACATCATTTGTTACATTTAACAAACTTTTGGTTTAACAAGTTTTTTTATTCTTTATCTATTTATGCTTTAAATGAAAAAATAACATTTTACTAAATTGTTTAATTTCGAAAAAAAAATGTATTTTAATTAAACAGATACTTTTTCAAACATTTCATTGGCATTATTTTAATTTATTTTATTAGTTTTTAAAACATCAATTTAACTCTAAGTACTTTTAAGTTATATGTATAGGAAATTGCATGCATTTTGTTAATATTTTTTTTATTTTGTTAATATTTGAAAAAACAAAAACTTTGAATTAAATTCTATTAAAATGTGTTTTAAGTCAAAATTAAAAAAGAACATTGCTCTTATACGTAATGAAATGATTACAAATATTCAACTATGTCGCATTTAATTGATATATTAGGACAACTTTGTCCAACAACATTACGTCCACGATAGTTTGGACTTTTCTCCGTTAGCAATTTACGGAATATAGGTAATATAGCAGTTTCACCATCTAACAATTCCGTTTCAGAACTAGCACCGTACATGGACGACGAATCGGTTTTAATACCCCTATGTTTATTAGAGCGTTGCTTATCCGGTGCCACATTGGGCGATGAATGATGATGGGCAGCATGTTGTATATTGGTACGATTTATTTTACGCTGTTGCATACACTGTGTACTTGGTGGCGTTGGCTCACGCTCTCTTTCACTATCCGTTTCACTTTGACATACAGTACCCTTTTGGGGTTTATGACGATGTTTATTACGATTCTTTTCCGATACGGAACGTTGTATGGGTGATGTCATTTGATCATATGTTGTTGGTATAATATGACTGTGTTCGGAGCAACGTTGAGGACTAGCATAGTTGCGTGGTGATTGTCGCGAATGTTGTTTGGCATGCGACAGTGTGTGTGTATCCCAAAGATCACTTTGAGAGACAACAAAGTTTGATTTTAATGCTGATCCCATACTTACACGACGATTGTCGGATGCTACAGGTGCTGTTGAAAAGAAGTTTATACAACAGTTTTATTTTTATGGTAATATTTCTATATGATTGTTATTGAAAATTCTTACTTTTTACAACATTATTGTTTTTACCATGTCCTCCATGTGGACACACATTGTTAAGTTCACTCTGTGAAGTTGATATATTTGTAGATGAGTTCCGATGATTACTATTCGTGTATTTAATTCTAGACGTTGGAGTTTGCGTACCATTTTCATAATGCTTAAATAAATAATAATATATTATTTAATAATATTTTTTTTAATAGATATATATGTATATCTAAAATAATAAATAATGTAAATAATTCGAAATTGTGATAGACAAGTAAAATGAAAAATAGAAAATGGGACTGATCTTCATAAAATTTTGCAAGTTTGTTATTCATATCGTATATTAAATTGGTATTAACATTTTTATGGAATTTATGCTCGTTAAAGTGATTTTCGAAAGAGGGTTCTATATGGTAGCTATGGTAAATTATGGACTGATCTTCATGAAATTTGGCACCCGGCTTATTTGTGTTAAACTTCATTAAAATATTAAAAAAACTATTCCGGCAGAACATTTGTATGCTAGGTGTAATAATGGACCGATCATGACCGAAATCATATTTACCAAATTTCATTAAATGATCTCTAAAATTGCGACCTGTACTTTGCGCACAAGCTTTAAATGAACAGCCATCCAACCAGACAGACGGATATAGTTAAATCGACTCAGAAAGTGATTCTGAATCGAACGGTATACGAAATATATGGTTAAATTATGTGATAATTACTCATATTATGAGCAATTATCGCAAAATTTTAGCACAATAAGTTTCCTTTGTTCGCGCATTTATATTATTTGATCTTAATCAATCATATGTAAACATAAATTCTGCATCATTGTTGTTTTGCAGGCTTTCAACAACTAAATACAGGGTAGTAAAGTTTTGATGAAAAAATTTTTTGTTTTTAAAAATTCTCAGGTTTTAGGGATTGATATTTGTTGTAATTATGCGTCAGTCAGTTTTTCGCGAGGTACATTCACATTTCCTTGTGGAATTGCGTGAACTTAGTTTTTTGCCACTTTACATAACAAAATCGGAGGAGCATTAAAAATTTTTGAAAATTATGCCAAAATTGCACTTTTTGTTTTTGTATTCTTATATAGAAAATGACTATATGCTTCAAATTGTAAATGAATTAAAACATGATTTTCGTAATATTTACCCTTGAAGATGTTGTTGACTGTCTCCTCTCTCTTAAATTTGTTTCATCACGGTGTACATTATTACATTCTTGTCTTTTCAAACTGGACATTGATCCAATACTAACATCGGTTTGAGCCGAAACAGAATTTCGCTTATCGACATGACGTCTTGTATCATTGCAGATTTTAGCTTGTTGTTGCTGTTGTTGAAATTGCTGCTGCTGCTGAAGTTGTTGCTGTATTTGTTGTTGTATAGGTTGTTGCATAACTTGTTGAGGTTTTATTGTTGCTGTTGATTGCACAGCTACACTTTCTTGACGTTTCACGTTCTTTTTTCTAAAAATAAATAAATAAATAAATAAATAAATAAATAAATAAATAAATAAATAAATAAAGCAAAGAAATTATTTGCTTTATTGCAGCAATTCAGATATACAAAATTCCTTTCGATATTCTTTTACCTTCAGTTCCTGTTACAAAAACTCGTTTCTCGCATTCCCGATTCCCCCATTATTTATACTCAATAAATGCTTCACGAAAATGTTGTAATGTATCCTCCCTATAAATTGAGATTTAGTATGTTTTCCCTATCGTTCTCAAATTTTAATATATGTCTCTTTTCAACGCAGGACCATTTATATGCTTAACTATCATTTATAATGCCGTTTTCAAATATAGACCCGAAAACCCAGACTAAAAAAAGCTATATATATTCACATTAACAGATATTTTTGAATTTAACTGTGATTTAAATTATATTTGTAATTGGCTAGGGGTTTGAGCCTCCAGGTACCCTCCACAAATATTGTTAGGTATCATTTTATGAAAAAGCACATTAAAAAAATAACAAACAAAATTTATGCGGATTTTTTCATTTAAACATCATATATGTAGCGCATGTATCTGGCCAGATACACACACATTTTGTAGTTTTTTCTCTGAAAAGCGAATGAACAACATTCACATCATTACTTTATAACTACTATATTTAATTGAAATGAACTTTATAACAACTATTTTTTTATTTATTTATTTATTTTTTTTTTTTTTTGAAATTAAACACAAAAATAAAATCGGTCGGAAATAGTAGTATATATATGAAAAAACCTGGATCAAAAACATGCAAAATTGAGGTACTTGAAAATTCAAACGCAAATAACTCAAAAACTATAAGAGATAAATATGACATGCATTCATGTTTTTTTTAGGTCTTATATTTAAAATCGGACGAGAAACAAAAATTTGGCAAGTGATTAAAAAAACTATAAGTCAGAGATACCAAATTTTGAGCCCTTTTAACTCCGCCCCTGAGAAGTATGTTTCCCCCTTCTAAACTTAACATTGAACACTCCCCTGCTATGCCTATACCAAATTTCATGTAAATCCTACCAGCCGATCAAAAGTTACAGATTTATTTCCAAAAAATTTCAAATTTATTTACCAGAAACGTTGCAAACACAAAATATTCATATTATAAATAATTTGGAAGGAAATTATGTCTTCTTTAAAACTATGTATATTAAATTTTACTATTTTAAATTTTTTAGTAGACTTTTCTGGAAACAATACGAACAAATGCAAATAATGTTAATATGAACTTATTTCAAAAATATGAGTCCGAATTATTTCTAAATGCTTATAGTTATTAACATAATTTTTTCACGAGATATAAAGTATTTCATGGAGAATTGATAAATGTAAAAATCATAAAAATATATATAATTTTACTATATATTTTTATGAGTCGAAGTTGTTATTATTGAAAATATGGGTATTTTCGTAAGATCGCCTCCAATTTTTTTTACAGACTCAAAAATTTAAACTTTTTTGGGAAAAAAATTGCAATTTTTGAGACCTGTTTCGAAATTTTTACTGAAATTTTTTTCTTGTTATTGAATTGAAATACCAAAAAAATGTATTAGAAAATTTTAGAGCATTTCAACGTATTTTAAAAAATGGAAATTTTATTTTAAAAGTTATGGGGCAAAATCTCAAAAAAAGTGAAGGCCAAAAATAAAAAAAAAATATTTTTTAAAGTCAAATATATTTTAAAACATACTAGATAATTCAGCACAATAAGTATTTTTTTCTTGTCTTGCTTAGGAGAATTCCAAAGTGTAAAAATATTTCAAATCGATTAATATATGTAAAAGTTATAAGACCCGATATGTTTTTCACTCTCGAGGTTGTAAATTTTGGTCCACTGTGGCGACCGTGATGTAGCTACAGACTCCATCTAACATTATTCTGAAAGCCTAACTCCTCCTCTATCGATTCTAAATTTCATCTAAGTCGGTTCAGTGGTTTCAAAGTTCTAGACTTATAACCATTTATTTTGCTACATGATTTACATAAGTGTATGCACATTACGAACCTTTTTGTTTGTGTATTTTATTTGTTTACGATCTTTGTTGCGAATGTGTTTGTTATATTTAGCACAAAAAACTAATAATAATAATTTTCTCTTGCTACAACACAACAAGATCATATGCGACATGATCTTGCTTTGTTGAAAACTAGAACACAACTAATTATAATATTTATTTTATAGGCCACGAACTCCGATTTGGTAAAGCCAAACAGAGACAACAATGTAATTTACGATTGCAAATTTCAATCGCGGTTTCAACTAAATCTAAATGGTTAAGACATCACGAATGCTGATGAAGTGTGTAGCGGAATAAAAATACGATTGAAAACCTTTCTATTTTCTATTTTCTATTTTTTTTTTTCAAATTATGGTAATAGCAAGCTTTGCTTTAAAAAATAAACAATAATGTACATTTATACAAACAAACTGACTGCATATACAAAAAACAAAAACAACACTTAATCATCATATTACTGCTATTGCTACTTGCCTATAAAAAAATAACAACAAAATAGTCCATAGAAATTCTGACAACAAATACAATTTTCGGGAGAATCTGCTAATTTACAGTTTGTTGTATTAAATATATAAATCAAATATCAATTTTTTATCATATAAATATAAATTTATCAAAACATAAAAATAACATTTTTGAATACCATAATATAAAGTTGCACTAGGATTGTAATTACTTATACCTGAATTAATGTTTCAATTAAAAATCCCTTCATTATTATTATTTCTTTTTTGTGGACTTAATACTTACGGTGGTAAAGACGGAGCAACTGTTGTTGATTGTACTGACATCACCGAATTATCCAATTCAACATGGGTAGACGTCACACTATCTACAGATGTAAGTTCAGTTATTTCTGTGTGAAGCAAAATAAATTTAAAATATTTGTTTTCAAAAAAAAAAAAAAAAAAAAAAAAAAAAAAAAACCTTACCAGTTGTACTTGGCATTTCCCTTCTAACAGGCGGTGCTGACAATCTAGCCGTATCATTTATACCTCCACCATTACTACCACCCAATATCGGTTCTGTATCTCCACCAATACTGCCACCACCTGAACCACACGTAACACCATCGATCCATTTTCTAGCTTCTGGTCCCAATTTTTTTATAAGCGCCTGCAATTCATTCTCTTTTTCCATTAAAGCTTTGCGGAAACGACAATTTGTATTTTTAACATCACGCAAACGCTGTTCCAGTTCACAAACCGAAGAATCACGACGATTCTTAGACATTGGGCGTAAAGTAGCTCGTACACGTTTNNNNGGTCAACCCGTCCTTGAGGCTTAACGTTTCATTCCACATAGCTATTTTATTTTGGAGAAGAAAAATTAGTTTTAGTAACTTATATCTTTTCCGAAATATAGATTTGAAGTTATATATATTACATGCATGAATATGTATTTGAATCATATCTATTTTAGACTAGTATTAAAATATGTTATTAAATTTAAGGAAATGCAAGCATAATTATTATTGTTTTAATTAATTAGTTAGTAAGTCACGATACAAGCCACTTTCAAATTATTTGAACTAAAAAAAAAGTTTGAAAAATTATTAAAGAGATTTAATAAATAAATATTAGTTTTAGTTGGTATTGTTAAAATATGTATGTAAATCATTCCTGAAGGAAAGTTAAAATGTTTAGAGTTGCAGGGAGGTCTGATTTATAGATACATCAGGAATTGATCAATAAGCAATTTAGGGCAAATATAATGGAAAGATTTTTTTTTATAACAGGAATAATGAATCCATTCCAATTTAATTAAATACTAATTGAAAATTGTTTTGCTAATTTGTTAGAACATGAGATCACGGAGATTATACAGCCAGTAATTCAACAAAAAAATAGATGTTAGGTTTTACTAACTTTTTGGTATGTAATTTCCATAAGAAAAAAATAGTAAACCTTTATCAAGCACGCATTATTTTTTGTGAATACGGCTGATAATTTTGAATTCTTTGTATTTTCTAAAGATAAGAAACAATATTTTCTAATGAAACTATTTGTGTACATTTCTTTGTTAAAAGTGCTATTTGTTAAAAATTAAGTGAATCTTCCCCCCATCCATAAACTGCTTAAAATGCCAAAAGTTTAGATGATAATTTCAATTATTTACATGATATTTATCGGATTAGATCTATGATATGAAATATATTCTTTTATTATCTTTTAGGTAGAATTCATATTTTTTGGAGATAATTCATATCAAAAATGTTTGTCTTCTCTTTTGATTTTTACCTGTTTTTGATATTCCTCTTAATGTTCTGAAAAAATGTACACATTGCTGTTTCTAACATTCGGAAAAAATCGTGTGTGTTTATATAGCCGGATTTTAGAAATTAAACTTTATGTTAAAAAAAACAGCTGCTTTAATACTGAAAACAAGCATCTATATTGTTAAATCAAACATTTCAAAGTGAAACATACGTATTTATGTACATAGAATAGAATCTAATATTTTCACTAAATAAAAAAAATAGGTTGACATTTTCTATAAATAGAAAATTCATTGAAAATTTCCTTTAAAAAGAAAATTAGAAACAAATATATAAATAATGAAGAAGATTTACATATTAAATTAAAAAGCAAAATGTAAAACGAAATCAAAGTTTTCTTTAAAGATTTCAATTTGTCGAAAATTGTCTATAATTAATAAATATATTATTTAATAAAGACTCCCTGTGTTTTACTAAAATCCTCACATTCTCCGCACTAAAATTTGACCACAAATCCTCAATTTGTGAACAATTAATGAATTTGCCAGTAGGCCCCAAAATATATAAATCTCAAAAACTAAATCTAATTAATCACTAACAAGAACTCTTTGAGAGCTAGCGAATATATCACTCCGACTTCATTTTAACCTTCGACTCCAACTATTTATTGATTTAACTATTCATGCAAGTGTATGATGTTCTTTATAGAAAATTCATTAAAATTTATAAATTTGTTAATGTTTTTATGTTTAATGCAGATGCTTTCGTTCCATAAAAAGGAATTATGTACAAAAAACTACAAAACTTCCTTACTACCAGTCTTACTTTCGGTACGAACACCAAACATAAAGTTGCTGTCGTACAAAAAATTATAAAAAATGACAGTAAAACAAAAACCAAATCCTTGCGATCCGATAATACAAGCGAAATAGCTGCACCCGCAATACATGTTATGAATACATTATAAACGGAAAATCCAATATGTTTTGAGTCATTTAAAGCAGGTATAGAAACATGACGTGTTTCCCAGGCTAAAAATGCTCCAAATACCTAAAGAAAAATTACAAGATTTTTCAAATATAAATACATAATGCAATGTTATATTAAAACTCACCAATAGTAAACCTTTATAGGCGTAAATAATACTGACAAATATTGTCATATGTTCAGATTGACAATATTCATTTTCCGGTATAACCAAGACATCGTCAATATGCTCATGATGCTAAACGGTATGTACAAATATAATTTTGTAAAAATTCAAATTTTAATGTCTCTAAGAACAAAAATGTTATATATGGTTTTTACCCTCGGTTCCAATTGTTTAGTGTCACGATAAAATGGATCTGCTATTTGCCAAGTTGTAATAATCGCTATATCTATTGCCAGCAGTACTCCCACCACCATAAATAACTGATAATCCTTTATAACTTTTTTATTCAATTTCAAATCGGTAAAGATTGAATGAACACGCCAAGTTTTCGAAAACATAGCACCAAAAGCTAAACTAAAACCAGCCATTAAAATCCAAGCTCTAGCCGTACAAATATATGGAAATGCAGCAACACTGCTCAATGTTGTATCGAGACCCAAAAATATTACACTTAAATAGGTTAAAATACAACCTACAATAATTAAATTATTCAAATGTGGACTAGACATTTTAATATATCTGGAAAAATAATTACATAATTCAAATAATTCACTCATTGTTTATATAACAATAATTTAAAATATTACCTTTGATTTCGGTACTTTATATTAAATGCCAAAAACACACATGCTATAATGACACCGATTACAGAAGCACTGGCCGATATTATATAGATTGTTAAATTAACTTGACTATGTTCAATGTAGATTAATGTGCGATCTTTTGGTGGTGTTTTGCCAACCTTTATTAAAATTTATTTGATTGAATTCAATTAGTCTGAGAAGTATGTAAATTTTACCTACCCATTTTACTGGTTTGCCCAATGTCAAATCTAAATGACTTAATTGTGAATGATATTCTCCGATTTTTTCTATTATACCCAATTGAAATTGGCTAATTAATATGTTCGCTTTACGTTCGTTGTTATAAAAACGTACTGGTCCCTTAAAATATAAGAATTATAAATGTTTTCAAAATCATTTTTATAGATTAGAAATTTAAAATTTGGTTATTAAGAATATTTTTGAGATATAATGTTAATATTTGAACCTAAATTTAAAAGAAAGAAATGATAAACTTGTTTTTAAATTATAAAAACCCACATACCGAAAAGAAAAAAATAAATAGTCCGGAGAAAACATGTTTTAAAAATTTACTTTTTTCATGGTAAAAGGTATGATTAAGAAAATTTTATATAATATTCATATGTGGGTATATGCTAATATATATTTTTATTTATATTGGCTTTGGATATATATAGGTCTAGCCATATATCTCCTAGAAATACAAAAACAACTGAACGAAGTGCATGCAAAATTTAGGTACTTAAAAATTCAAAAACACAAATACTTTTAAAACTATAAGAAATAAATAGGATGCTTGCACATGTGTTTTGTTGGCATACAATAATATATAAAAATTTTTGAAATCGAATGGGAAGAAAAAATTTGCAAACGATTAAAAATGTTTTATATCAGAGGTACCCTATTTTGGGCTCCCTTATCTCCGACCCTGAGCGGTCTGTTGGGCTCCCCTTCAAAACTTAACATTGCACACTCTGCAACACATATACCAAATTGCATGTAAATCCAACCAGCCGATTCATGTCCAAAAGTTTTTGATTCTGCCCACTGTGTAATAAGTATGTAAATGAATAATGACGACTGCGTTGCTTACCGTTACTCCCTCAAAAGATGTATTTCTTAAAGCCTCCAGAAAAACACTTTCCCATTCTTTAACGCGATAATCGAAATGTGTTAAAAAATCTTCTCGTTTTTGTGCCACATATTGTATTGCTAATGCAGCGGCCCAGATACCATCGTATGTGTAGCCATGAAAACGTGAATATTCGTTGCCACGCAAGCTATCATATTCCGACAAATATTCGTCAGCAGTCTAAAAATCGTAAACATTTAATTATATCACACTTTAAAGGGAGTGCTTAAACATAAACTTACTATTCCCGCAATTGTTATATCACCACTTGTAGATAAAGGCAATAAATCGACCATGATGGTACCCTCTAGTGCCATTGAAATTTCTTCTACAGTACAGTCAGTATCCAAAGTGGTATTCCACCATTCTCCGGAATAGGTAGCCATAATAAGCCATTGATATGCCCGGCCAAACATTTCCAGTCTAGACATAATAATTCAAAATAATAAGCAACTCTTGCTGTTAACTTAATCTTTAAAATCATAACTTTCTCTGATTGAGAAAACAATTTTTCGCATTTCATTTACTTACTTATATGCCTCACAAAAAACTTTACGAGCAAAGTGTTCATTGAAATTACCCAATATGATACGAACATCCTTTTCCCTTAACTTCTTTAGTGATTCGCTCACATCATTTACAAAACTTTGAGTTTCCACCACATCCAATTCCATTGCATCTAAATCCGCTACCATGTGATTATGAGGCAATGAATAGCGTGGTTCATTTTGATATAAAGTTCCAACACGGGTCCAATTGAATTCTTTTAACAATGCCAAACGTGGAGCATTGAAGGCATTTTCTGATGGTACCACACGAAAGAAATTGGGAAAAGCATCTTTAGTAAACATGGGATGGGTATCGGCATACGAAAGCTGTGTCAAATGCCAGTGTTTACTGGCCTTGGCTATCGGATCGGTAACATGTGTACAAGCAGCACCAAATAACATTAACTTATTCGGTCCCGAATGCATCATATCGAAAAAGGACTTTACACCAACCGCTGCGTTACACTAATTTTAATATAACATAAAATTATTATATACATATAATTTTTTTATAAAAAAATTACATACTTCAGTATCATTCCACCACATGTGCAATCTGTAGTTAGTCAATATTCTGGGATGTTCATTCACATGCGATAGTGCTAATTTAACACTTGGCATTACACCACGTCCTGTATCTGAATTTTCTACACCATCGCCATAGGGGAAAAATCCGGCTATATAGACATCTGAACGCTTAGCTGTTCGAGCATTTGTGACATTCATAAATGTCATAAATAGTAGAGGAAATATTAATACCAAAACACCCATTATGTTGGCTGTTTATCTAAAATTAAATATTATAAAAAATTCATTTTTTTAATGATATCATTTACTTTTAGTGCTAAACTGTAATCCAACAGCAAAAAATCTATTATTACTCAGAAAAATATTGCAACTTATTCTAAAATCTTAGATTAACATAGATATGAAGCACCGTTATCAAAAACCAAGCAAATAACCGACATTTTTGTGAAAAAATTTTGATACCTATTAAATTTTTGTTGTTTTTGTTTTTTTGTGCATAATTTTTACCCATTTTTAATACCAAACAATCCTTATATAAATTAAATTACTTTTGCCGATCGAACAGACAGACGGACGAACATGCCAATATAGACTTTAAATCTAACCTGGACCGAGAAAATACATACATTCGACATACAGACGCACATAATACAAAATCAATATATCTTTTTTATGTGAATATAAAAGTATATTAACAAAAATTTTACATTTTCGTAATCTTTAAAACAGTTTTTTTGTTACCAGTTTATTATTTGGCATTCATTCATTTAATCATTGTTTTTTCCTAAATACTTTTCAAGATGGCCAAAACAATTATTTCAATTCAATTTATTTATTCCAGTAATATTTACATTTTCTTTTTTACATATAAATAGCTCAAGTATTTCTAATTTTTCTTATTAAAAACAAATATTTTAATTTAAATATTTTAAATGATTCTATTGATTTTTCTGAAAAGCACTAAGTTATTAACTTTACAAAAAGGCACAAAATTAATTTATTATACTAATTTTATATAAATTTTAGCTGCATATTAAATAACAAAATTATTACTCACAACTAATTTATTAAAAGTTATTTAAAAACATAATTCCTCTTCTGTATAAAATAACTTCAGTGACGAATAAATTGAAAATTTTTATAAAAATTGTGTATCCTTACAAAATGACAAGTATGACAGTTTAAAAAAAGTATACTCCCTGACAGGATCTCATTAGCATGCGTGGAATTTTGACATAAGCAACAGGTTTGTTTACCAAAATATCAGCAATGTTTAAAATTATTAACTCAACGATTATTTTGTTTAAGTATTTTATGCTCTTTGTTATGATAACGGTAACTGAAAAATAAACAAACGTTAACATTAAGGGTTGTTATCTATAGAGGCCTTTGACTTTAGAATTTAACATTGTTTAGAAAATGTATTAAAAAGAAACCCCTAAAAAATTAAAAAAAAAACACCGGTTAATTATTATTATTATTAATTTTTTTCAATAAACTTCAAATAACAAATAACGTTTGGTTGCTAATAGCAACTAATAGCTAAAACATTAATGTTAGCAAACGTTTTTGATACAAGCATTAAGTTTTAGTGAAAATTTCCTTAAGTTGTCTCAATTAAATGGAAGATTATGCTCCAAGTCGTTATAAAATGTTGGAAAAAATTGGTGAAGGAGTACATGGTTGTGTATTTAAAGCTTTAGATTTACAACGTAATCGTCCAGTGGCCATAAAAAAGGTGGCTTTAAAAAACAAGTTCGGCAATATTTCTCTAAATACCTTACGTGAAATAAAAACTTTACAATTATCAAAATGTGAATATGTAAGTTTAATATTTGTTATTTTAATTTAGTAAATTAAAATAATTTTTAATTTTTATTAGATTATCAACATTATAGATTTATTTCCGGATTTAATTGGTTTATCATTAGTTCTGGAATACATGCCAGAAACTTTGTATGGTAAATTAAAAGATGAGTTAAATCCCTTGAGTAGACAACAAGTACGCAAATTTTCTTTGATGATGCTAAAGGGTATCGAATATCTACACAGTTTAGATATTATTCATAGGGTTTGTATAAATATTGATCTAAAGTTTTCTAATTGTGTATACAATATATANNAGCAGCTGAATTAAGGCTTTAAGATTTAAAAAGCATTGATATTTAAGGAAAAATTAACAATCAGTTCGTACATACATACATACATACATACATACATACATACATACATACATACATACATACATACATACATACATACATACATACCTACATACATTGATTTTTAAATCAATTTAAATTTGGTAATAATCTCTGTTTTTAATTTTTTCAAATTTTTGAAAATGTTTATACAAGTTTTTTAAGCTGGTCTAGGAAGTCATTTGGGAACTAGTACGACGTTTGGAAAAGTCACACAAAAACATTTCTTAAGCATAAAATAGCGCGATCGAAAAAATCTAAACACACGCTCTGCATCATTCCTTTTTTCTGAAGTTATATTTCATTTTTTTTGATCTAGCAGATATCTTTGAAAAATATGTCAGTTATTATTTTCAATGACAATCATGTTTATTTATTGAGATTTTGATCAAACTGAGCAACGTAATTTAAAAAAAATCCAAATTGGCCCTACAAATGATTGGCCAAAGAATTAAATATCTGCTGCGAAACTGTTTCCAAGGTAATTAAATAGTATCAGGAGAATTCGACCATTCAAAGGAAACGCGGTTCTGGAGAAAAAAGATCCACATGATATTTTGAAGGCGAAGAAAATTGAAAGCATTTCTGATAGAAAATCATAAAATTTCATAAACTTTTTCATGTTGTAAAATGGACTGACAGATTTTTTGCAAATTCGTGGTCAAAATTTGTATGTTTATGGTGATATGTTAAGATAAGTATAGTACCGAAAAGCTGTCCAAATTTCCTAAATAATTCCCAGTTAGCAAGATTTATGTAGTTGCGATAAAAGAAGCACGTTTTTTGCTATAGTGCGCTTAATAAGTACCGAAAAATACAACAAAGAATGTTTGCAAAAACATATTTTTCATAGGAGAGGTTGCAAAAATTGTTCGTCATGTTGCTACCTAAGAATGATGAATGGTGCCAGACAATTACATAGTTTTTGTACCAAAAGAGGGCAATTCACTAAATTATCCGCAGCAGGGTTACTGGAAAAGATCTACAAGTTTATAACTAGTGGTTAGAAGAATAAAAATTATATTTTTCTATAATCCGTAGTATATTATCAATTAAACATAAAATAAAGTTCTATCATCAACCGTTTCCGAGATTTTGAATTTTATATATGTTAAGATTTTTTTGATCGCACCCCTTAGTTCTCAATAGTAATCTTTAATACCAATTTAGAATCACAATAAGGTTTAACAACATGATTGCCACAATACTAAGAATGTTATAATAGGAATGTTATTAAAGAATCTGAATTGATTCCGATTATTTCAGTTATAAAACTTAAGATTTTAGAATAATTTCTTATGATTTTCGAATATTGTTTCATAGCTAGAAAATGTCATTTTGCAAAATATTAAAATATAAAACTGAAAATTAAATACACAATGAAAGAAAGCTACATATTTTCATTGAATTTGAAGAATTTATTAAAAAATAATAAACACAGTTCGTTAAATCAAGTTATAAAATGAATTAGTGTTTAACTTTGAATATCTTTCGTTACAAATATCGTTACAAATATTATCTAATTCATAATTTTAGGATATTAAACCGGCAAATTTATTAATAAGCGAAAATGAAATGCTTAAAATATCTGACTTTGGTTTGGCCCGACTATATTTTCCTGAAGAAGAATCGAGATTATATTCACCTCAAGTTTCTACACGATGGTATCGTGCTCCAGAAATATTATGGGGTAGTCAAAAATATGGTCCTCCAGTCGATATGTGGGCTGCAGGTTGCGTGATAGCCGAAATGTTAAGAGGTGTACCATTATTCGCAGTAAGTTTGTTTTTTTATAACGATAAGATAAAAATTGTGGAAATTGTAACAGAATTATTTTACATAGGGTACTACCGATATTGAGCAATTGGCATTGGTTATACGTACATTAGGTACTCCACGCTTAAACGAATGGCCAGAGTTAACATCGTTACCTGATTACAATAAAATAAGGTAATATAAATTAGTTTTATACTTAAACGTATTTAATATTGTTTTTTTAAGATTTCCTAATGCAGTGGGTGTGTATTGGGACAATCTCTTTCCCAGCTGCACATATACTGTTGAAATTAATTTGGTAGCAAATCTTGTTGTCTACAATCCCAAAAATCGACTAAAAGCTTCTGAGGTAATATATAATAAATATTTTCAATATTTTTTTTTAATTAAATTAATACTTTCAGGCTATAAATCACGATTACTTTCATTAACAAAATTTCATTTAAATTTGTAAAATAATTATAAAATATCGTAACAAAACCCTAAATATATTTTTGACATACTTCGTCTTTAAGAAATATACATATGTCTCATTTTGAAATATATATATTTTTTTTAATTAATGCTTATACATATTATGGCATTTATTGTTATTAGAGCATATACTTTCGCATTATGTTTTGATTTCCCTTGCTTTTATCTTTTGTAAAAGTTAAAATAACAACTTTAGCAAACTTAATTTTAAAATTTATAAACTTTCGGTTCCCAGAAAATTCTCCGATAGGATTTTATGTGCTTTAAGGCATTTTCGGACTAGTCAAATATTTGAACAAAATAACGTAACTCAATTATTAAAATTATAATTTCTTATTGAATTCTTAAAGAATTCATTAAATTCTTGTTAGTTTAAATATACAAATTAAATGAAAACATTTTTCTTTCATTAAATTTTTAATATTTAATAAAAATGAATTCAAAAATATTGTATAAATCATGATAGAACTATAGAAGGTAGAATCATTTGGGAGAGTTGTCATTAAAAATTCTTGAAAGTCAAAAAATCAAAAATATGTATAAGCAGTATAGAACAGTAGAAGGAAGAGTCATTTGGGAGATGTGTTCTTAAAAAAGTCTGAAAAGTCAGAATAATTTAAAAACGAAAGAAAAGAAAAAGAAAGAAAAAGGAATGTTTAAAGAAAGTTAGCAAAAAATATAAAAATCCAAAGCAGGCAGAACTCCCTTTAAAAGAAATGGAAAACACGAAAAAATTAATAATATAGCTTAAATAAATTAATATTTGATCAATTTTGTATACAAGTATTTCACATACAATCTTTTTAAGTAAGAAAACTCTCTTATGCTTGATGTGGTAGTGATTTTTTTTAAGAGTATTGTTTGAATATAGCTGACTTTTCAGTAATAGAAATTGAGAAACATAAATCGATATAGCCTTCTGTAGGTGATATTATGTAAAAAGAAAATGAAATTTCATAAACACGACTAACCATAGAAAGTAGAAGATGCGCAACATTGCAAAGGGTAGAAAGTTTCAGAATTTTAAACGAGGAAAGTATTATGTAAGAGTAATAGTGGAGGAAGTTCTGAAAAAATATAAAAATAAGACGATTCAAAAGCTATTTTCCTTAAAGAAAAGAAAAAAATAACGAAATTTTGTATTAAGTGCATCAAAAAAAAAATAATATGAATTCAATGAAGAACTATATGAATATAAACAAGCTCTAAACAAAGAGATAAAGACATCATGTTTTAACTCCGAAAAACCCAAGAATTCGGTTTGGGAAAACTAACTTCAAAAGATTTACTTGTTGTGCAAGTAAAATTGGTCGCGCCTGTTCGTTAATTTAACATTTGTATCGGCACAGATATAAGGTACAAAAACACGCACTTTACAAAAACAACAATCCCTGTATGTGTAGTGTAAAAGACGACTCCTACACAAGTCAAAATGAATAGAACAAAAATGAAGGAATAGAAAATGCTCACGAAAAAAAATTACATAGAATACAAAAACAATTGGACAGTACGCGTGTCAATGAAACAAAATTTCCTTGTGATTGTGTAGGTGTATAAATATCTGCGTACAATGTCCCAAAAATGCTGACGAAGCAGAATAAGAGAAAAAATAAGGAAGACTAAAATACTCATGAAAAAATTTTACATGGGAATACAAAAACAATTTGACAGTAATGCGAGTGTATCAATGAAAAAATTGTAAAACAGCTGTTCTTACGAGTATACTTTCTAATTATACTATGATTTTTTGTGTATTTAGCCAACATATGAAGGTAACTTTCTAAGGTATTTTTAATATCAGCTTTGAAAATTTTGTGGTCCACAAAATAACACAAAAATAAAAATTAACGAAATTCTGATAGGGCTAGCGGGGAGACTGTTACCCTAACTGCTTTTGGATTTATTCTATATGCACTTATATTAAACATTCTTTTATTATGGTTCAGAGCATAATATAACTACAAAAGTTTTAATCGATAGAAATCATATTTTAAATTTTATTTACCTTGAAGTCAGTCAAATATTAGACAAAAAAGAAGTTAAAACAAAACATAAGCAATAAAAAAGTTTTCTTCTAACTAAAAATGAAACTTTATGTGAATAATTTTTTTTTAAATGTGTAAATTTTATTTTAAAAATGTGTAAATATCATTTAAAAATATTCATATAACATATGGTGTGTAATTTCAATAAATTGAGTTCTGATGCTGGAAGAGTAATTTATTTTTTCAAACAAGTCAAACCTTTTTCGAACAAATTTGTTTTATATTACTTTTATTTCTAATTTGTATTCCTTCGTTTATACAATTTTTGACTTTGCAAGAATTTTAAATGATAACTCACCCAAATGATTCTATCAAAACCACATGGTTTTGTCGAAAAGAGTGAGGAGTTCGAACAAAATCTGGCCAAAAACAAGTATGAGGTAATCTAGCAAAAACCCTCATCTAAAAAATGGTGTGTTTAGAATTAGACGTTAAATAATGTCGTAAAAGAGGGTTTTCGAACAAATTTAATGATGAAAATAATATTGATTTAAATAATATAATGCAAAATAATTGAAATAAAATAATATTTTATTCATTCCATAAATTGTTCAACAAAAACAATATAACAAATTTTTAAAACATTTTATGTAAAAAATTTGTTGGAAATCATTTAACAAACTTTTACTAGTCGTTTTAAATAAAATATTTAACATTACTCTAACATCATGTTACTGATAAATATAGATCGTTCAATTTGATGTTAATGTTAATTTTTTCGATGTTAAAACATGGTTGTTAAAGCAAATGTTAAAAAAAAACATGTTTAAACATCGAGCGATCTACATTTATCTGTAGCATGATGTTAATGTTAAATATTTTATGTTACGTGAAGACGACTAGTTACATATTTCTTATATGGCAGTGGTGTGCCATATCTTGCTCAAAACGTAGTACTAAATTCATATAATTTGACTTGGTAATACTCATTGTATAATTACAAAGTACTCGCATATCTACAAAAACAACAATTTTTGTTAGTGTAAAACTATTTGACACAATAACAAAAAATTATATAAGAAACCTAAATATATGAAAATATTTAATTTTCTTTTTGTTGGTCGAATAAAAATACCAAATATATGAAAAATTAATTATAGTATTTTTAATACAAATTAAGCTTAATGCAATATCATCTCATAAAAACGATATAAAACTTATGTATATTATTTTAAGAATAATATTCCATGGAAAAGAGGCTACGTCAAGACATAAACTATATAGGATATGAAAGTACATCATCTAGGGATCACAAAAAGCTTTCCGTGCAAAAAATCGGCCGAGCAGTTTTCCAGAAAATCCTATTCACATAAACGGGAAAATATGAAATTCCTAGTTTTCATATTCCCAAAAACGCTAATTTGACTTCCCGGTTTTGGGAATTCAATTTAGCGTTTTCGACGCTATCTTGGCGCACGTTAATTAGAAAGTATACTCGTAAGAACAGCTGTTTTACAATTTTTTCATCCACATACCTCGTGGTACTGTCAAATTGTTTTTGTATTCCTATGTAAATTTTTTTTCGTGAGATTTCTGTTTCATATCATTTTGACATTGTGTGGAGTAGTTAACAAAATACATGGAATTGTTGTTTTTGTAGATGTGCGAGTACTTTATAATTATGCTATGAAAGTGATCTTTTTATTTAATCTTTAAAACCCCAAAGTCGATTATTCAATTATTAGAAAGTCGATTTGATGAATCTATATTTTAGCAATCTGGCATTTTTTAATGAATTTTGTTGTGGCAACATTAACGTTTATTTTTTTTTTGCCGCTACATTCCGATTGATAAAATTTATGTAAAAATTATAACTTAACAAATGGACAAAGTTAAAAAACAATTGTTACAAGCCTCCGTAAACCATGGTACCATGACAATGGATACGCTGAAAAAAACGTTTGCTACACTTTGTGATGCATGTAAGTATAGCACCCGCTTAGTAATTTCCATGTACCATTCACAATACAAATTAAGGTCGCCGGCCCAATTGATTTTTAAAAAATGTTTATATTGTTAATTAGAACTTTTAGTTGTATTAAAACTATTGTAAAAATTTTGCGTTATAGGTTTAGTTTTGATACATTTTTATAAAGTTTTAAAAATAAATTCAAATATCTTTCTAATTATATACAATGTGGCCATAATTGTTATATACTTGTAAGGAAACTTTAAAAAAAGTTTTTTCAGTGAATCTCAACGTGTTCCCAGATTTTATTCGGAATTTCATTTTCAGATGATGTTACTCAAGCTGATGATGTAAATGTTATAAAAGGAATAATAGTTGAAATTGATACTGAAATCCATAAATATGATCAGACTTTGCAATTTGTTAAGCACCCTTTGGATAAAAAGGAATATTTGGTTTTTGCATTATTGTTAACTAATCAAGCCTGCAAATTTCAACCAAACTATACGGATACGGAACGAAAATATTTTTACAAATTGCTTGAAACTTTAGCAAATAGTGAAGATTATGGCATAGAATGGAATAATATATATGCTGTAGCCAATCAGTTACCCGCTAATGCTCAGCATCCACTATCAAAAGAGCGTATACAAGAATTGGAAAATATATGGGTAGCACAAGGATACTTTTTGTTTCGGGATGAAAAACTTTACTTTGGTCCACGAACTATGCTTGAATATGGAAAATATTTAAAAAATAATTTTTCGGATGTTATAAACGATTGCGTTTTATGTAATAAGATTGTTTACTGGGTAACTTTTAATCTTAAAAAAAAACTACAAAAATATTTACTATCAATATTATTTCATATATTTTTTTAGGATGTTAAATGTTCATCATGTGAAACTAGGCTACATCGTGAATGTATACGAAAATATTTAATCAAAAAATCGACATGTCCAAATTGCAAAGCAACCTGGAATACCCGTTTAAGTGTGTAAAAATAATGGTAAATTTATTTATATATGTTATAATTTTTTTTACTTTTTTCATTATATTAATATACACAATTTTTTTTGTACAATGTAAAAAACATCCTCCCCAATTTGTACAAGTAAAATATAAAGATGAAGTTTTGTTAATTGCTTTTTCAACAATTCAATATCTAGTCTTGTTTCTTAAATTAAGAGTTTTCCGATTCTTTAAATCTGAAAGTAGAAATGAATATATTGATAAAACTTTAATACATTAACATAATAAAATAGTTAATATTTGCTCTATTCAAAAACTTCGAATTTACAAGTTTTTAGAGTATTCTGACATACATATGTATGTACATACATACATCCATAACAGAATATTGTGAAAATCACATTAAAAAATATGTAAATACAACTTACTTGCACTTCAGGCATGTAAAGAATACTGTCTGTCCTTCATCAGCAGATCTTAATTGTAGTGTAGCATAAGACATTTTATCGTGGCCACATTTAGAACACTTACGTTCCACCACTGGACCATCCGGCCCTGAATCTTTTTCTTCTTTGGTTTTTATTACCTTTTCTGGATCATAGTTATTGAAATGAATTGTGTACTCGATAATTTGATCTCCAAAAACTAAAATTCAATTACAATTATTAAAGAACACGCAATGAATGAGTTCTAAGTAAATACCATCAGGTTTAAATGATTGTTTACAGTTGTAGCAAACTACATCTTTGGTACTGTCTAATGGTGGAAAAATGGAACCACAAGTGGGACAAAACCCGGGAGTAGAGGTAAACAATTCCATTTTTTGCAAAATTCACTAATGAACCAAAATACCAAAACAAATACACGTGTGGCTATTATCGGTATACCAGACTTATGAAATATAAAAGTAATTTCTAAACACTATTTTAAGGCACATTTAACAAGGTAACTGCCAGGGTACACTGGACAGGTATAATAGTCAGGTGATTTTGTCAAGATTTGTTTGTTTTATTGCATAGTATAATTAGAAAGTATACTCGTAAGAACAGCTGTTTTACAATTTTTTCAT
>MINK01176963.1:0-11183 GCA_001735545.1 Phormia regina | reverse complement strand
AAAAAAAAAAAAAAAAAAAAAAAAAAAAAAAAAATCATACATAAAATACTTTGCAGATAAATAATGTTTCTATTTGAAAAAGAACTCCATTTCCTATATGAATATATTTTTATGTATTATTTTTGTTCTTACATTTTTTGAAAAATTGTACACAAATCGCTTCAAAATTTACTTTTGTTTTCACACATGAAACCCTAAAGAAAACTTAACTTTGAAAATGTTTAGCTTTATATTTGAGAAGAAATCTAAACATAGAAGAGCACAAATACTATTTATAATCTTTTGATTAAGTACCGTTTATAGAAATTCAATTCATTTAAAAAATTTTTAGTCACTTAATTATCATATCATCCTCCTAAAAATTGGTAATAGAGCTTAATATTTCTTTCCATTTATATTTATATTTTTGGAGTGTCCTGTTACCATAATATGATCAGCTTTGATAATTATTTTAGTTAAATAAAATCGCATATCAAACCATTAATGTTATTGAAACATATAAGCTTCGTATTTATTGAGAAATATTTTGAATCTGATTGAAATAATCTTTTTAAATTGAAATTAGTTCTGATCATATCGGTCCCAATATTGATCAAGTTCCCTCTTTCATGTACTTGTTCTCGAGACGATTTAGTTCTTGCGAGTAATTTTTCTCAAGACTGTTTCTTTATCCATATAGAAAGTAGGAAAATTTGTTTCTCTTGACTGCAAATTATTTTAGAAGACTTAAAAATTCTTAATTCTATTGTTTGTATATCTTTTTAACAGTGAAACATTATCCGATTACGAATGGGATTATTTTGATGAATCTCTGCCCATGTCAACGTATTTGGTGGCCTATAGTATATCCGATTTTAGTAAATTATCAAATGGTAATTTTTCGGTATGGGCTAGACATGATGCTATACAATCCGCTAGCTATGCCTTAAGTGTTGGACCAAAAATATTGAAATTTTTAGAGGAATTTTTCGATTTGAAGTTTCCTCTGCCAAAAATGGATATGATAGCATTACCGGATTTTCAAGCAGGAGCCATGGAAAATTGGGGTCTTATAACATATAGGTAATTAAGATTTAAGTACTGGTTTTTGTACATAAGCATTCAAAAACGATTTAAAAACATTTAGAGAAACCACAATGCTTTTTGAAAAGGGAGTTTCGGCTTCCACCTATAAACAACGTGTAGCTTCTGTGGTGGGTCATGAATTGGCTCATCAATGGTTTGGTAATTTAGTAACACCTAGCTGGTGGTCAGATATTTGGTTGAATGAAGGTTTTGCTAGTTATATGGAATATTTAACTGTAGATGCTATAGAACCAGAATGGAAAACAATGGATCAATTTGTAGTCAATGAATTGCAAAATGTTTTCCAATTAGACGCTTTATCTACATCACACAAAATATCTGTAGAGGTTGGTAATCCAGAGGAGATAAATGAGATATTTGATCGTATTTCATATGGCAAAGGATCTACTATAATAAGAATGATGTCACACTTTTTAACCTCAGCAATATTCCGTAGAGGCTTAAATCGTTATTTAAAGGAAATGTAAGAAATCATTCAATAATTTTGCTAGTAAATTAATAAATTCATTGTTGATTAAAATTACAGGGCCTATGGTTCTGCGGAACAAGATGATTTATGGCATTCTTTAACTTTAGAAGCTAAACTTGAGGGACTATTAGATCGTGATACAACTGTCAAGGATATTATGGATACTTGGACTTTACAAGTGGGCTTTCCAGTAGTACATGTTTCCAAACATCCCAATACAAATGTTATACGTTTGGAACAACAACGTTTTGTTTATGAAAATTCCAAAAATCAAAGTAATGAAGTCGAAGAAGAGGATCCTCTCTGGTGGATACCCATCACTTATACCACATCGGAAGAATTGGATTTTGAAAACACCAGACCTTTAACTTGGATACCCAGATCGAAAATTTATGAAATAGAAAGTCGCAATTTAACGACAGCCAATTGGTTTATATTCAATATACAACAAAGCGGTTATTATCGCATTAATTATGACTTAACAAATTGGCAAACGATTACGGCCCATTTAATGGATGCTGAGAAATTTAAACAAATAGCTCCTTCAAATAGGGCTCAATTAATAGACGATGCTATGAATTTAGCCAGAGGCGGATATTTAAATTATGAAGTAGCCTTAAATCTTACACGTTACTTAGTCAATGAAGATGATCATGCGCCTTGGAAAGCGGCTGTGAATGCTTTTCAATTTATAGATTCCATGTTTGTTAGTCAAGGAGACTATGATTTATTTAAGGTGAATTGATTCGTTGTAAATAGTACCTATATTTTACAAATAAAAAAATTTTGAATCATTTTTAATTTTTCAGAACTATTTGCTTAAATTGGTAGATAAGGTTTACAATGAATTGGGTTTCAGAGATTCAGCGGATGAAAATAATATGTTGGATCATTTTAAACGTGTAGAAATTTTAAATATGGCTTGTCATTTGGGTCATCAAGGTTGTATATCGGACAGTGTGAGACATTTTCAAAATTGGATACAAGTTCCTAATCCAGAAGGAAATAATCCGTGCGTAATACCATGCAAATAATTTTATCATACACATATGTTTTATTTAAAATGTATTTATTATAATTTTAGTATCTCTCCAAATTTACGCGGTATTGTTTATTGTACTGCCGTCCAATATGGCACTGAAGCCGAATGGGAATTTGCATTTGAACGTTATTTGAAATCAAGTGTTTCAACTGAAAAAGAAATTATTTTAACCGCCTTGGGATGTTCTAAAGAACCCTGGATATTATCAAGATATTTACGTTATTCGATAACGGGTGATATGGGCATAAGAAAACAAGATGTTTATCGGGTATTTGCTGCTGTATCATCAAATGTAGTAGGACAAAAAATGGCTTTCGATTTTATACGCAATAATTGGGAGGACATAAAAGCATAGTAAGTTCTTATAATATTTGAATCAATCAAAAGTATACTAATAATATATATATATATATTTTAGTTTGGGTTCCTCAATGTCTAATTTCAATACAATATTGAAATTTGCCACAAAACGTATCAATTCGAAATATCATTTAAATGAATTGGAAGTATTTGTTAGAGATGAGCTAAAGGATACTAGTCGTTTATCTCAACAAATTGTCGAGCATGTACAAGTCAATGTCAATTGGATGAATAAAAATTATCAAACAATATTGCAATGGCTACGAAAGGAATCAAAAACTTTTTTATAAAAAATTTTCATTTTTCTTCAAAGTTCAATGATTTTTCCTTTTTTTTTTTTAATACAAATTATTTTAAGTATTATAATTTAAATATGCAACAAAATATTTTCTAATATAAATTTCTAAGAAATAAGCTGCTACAAAAAAGTCAGATAGTTTATTTCAATACTTTGATATTTACTTGATATGCTACTTAATACACTTTTAATAATTAAGATTTTTAAAGAAATTGTAAAATTTAATTCTAAAAATCAGATTTAACCCTTTAGTAAACACTAGGTTGAAATGTGGAAGAGAAATGAAGGAGACTATTGGTGCCAGAAGAAAATTTGTATCTTATATTCTAAAGTTGAACAAACATGTTACGAGAAATTTCGTTAGTAGATTGGGAATAGAACACATTAAAATCATTTAATTTATTACAGAAATTAAAAGATATTTTGAGTCATGAAAACGGTCCTATGCTCTGCGTTATTTATAAAGATATTTTGTAAAAATCCTATTTACCTTTGGTAAATGTCACCAAGACTGTATAAGATTTTATAAATACGCCCTCCATTTTAAAGATTTGACTGATTTTTTATATATTATTTACATTCATTTTGCGGTGCAGATCGATTTCTTATTATTGTGCGACAATGAGCTTCGTCAATATTTGCTTCTTAGGTAATATTATGGGTTCATTTGTACTACGAACAACACAATCGGACTTAAAGATACGGAAAGATAAACGTATTAAGACATCTTTGCTTAAAAATGGAGAAAGTTTAAAAACAGAGCTAGACTTAGACACAGGTTTATTCATTCTCAAATTATTATACTCTTTACAGAAAATATACCGCTGAATGATTTTACGAAAATATTCTCTCTTTTTATCAATTTCCTCAGCATTATATTGGGCTAAACTCCGTCACTATTTCTATCCGAACCACGCCTAAGGCTTCACATTTTCACTGCCCGTCAAACAACACATTACTCGACACCATAGTATTTTTCACCTATGTTTAAGTTTCATTAAAATCCATGCAAGGAGGAGTTAAAGTCAGTACATTTTTGGTGTTTGCTAAGGGTTAAATTTAGTTTGATGAAATATTTATTTGTATCTTTTACTTTCATGGCTTTTTGTATTGTATGTATGGTGGTTACACTTATTGTTATGGATTAAAAACCAAAAAATATAAATAGACTATTATTTTATCATAATCTTTTATAATATCAAACTTATTTTTAAGCTTTAAAGATCCAAAGAATTATTTAAAATATATGAATGTAACAATGCTATTTTGTTATTAAAGTAACTTAAATTTTTGAAATTAAAATATTTAAATCTAATTCTTTTATATTTATTATTAAAAAATGAAACATTTAACAGTAAAGAAAGTTAAAAAAAAAAAATTATATGTAGTATATAATATACTAATATATATATATACTATATTATAATACTATTTATATATATAATACTATATGATATATATATACTTATATATTTATAATATATAAGTATTATATATATATTATATATATATATAATATATATTATTATATATATATATATATATATATATATATATATATATATATTATAAACTATTTTCGACGTTACAGTGAGATAGATATTAATTTCAATTTATTTGAGACTGATTTTCATGGCTTTATTTTTTAAAATATTGACCTGAAAAATACGCTTTTATACCTTTAAAAATCTTCGACTGCATATTTTCATTTGTGTATGTCAATAAAATCGAATTTGTTAACTTTTGCAAAGTTAAAAATATTTGTTTTGGTTATAAATCAACAAATTCAAATAAAGTGAAATTTGTTTCACTTTGCCAATTGTCGTCCTTACTACTGCCGAACGAACCTGCCCATCCGCTGACCTGAATCAATCATACCTCGCTTCCACTGCCCACGCTTTTCATTGTCAACACAGATTAGGACGATATCTCCAATCTGAATAGACTTAACAGGTTGGATCCACTTCCAAAATTTTTGTGTTAACTACTATAATATGTGTTATTTCTTTCTTAAACACACTTTCTGCGATACAGCAGACATTTGCAATATATTTGGTCATAAAAGTTCTCTTTTGGGTGATGCTTGAATGGTCGCGAATTTATCAAATTTTCCGCCTCTATTATTAGGCTGTGAAAAGTCTCAACATGGGGAGCGTTTTCCCTTAATGTAAAGGCTAATACATTCTTAACAGAGAGAACCATTCGTTCCCACGCACCGCCTGCCGATGGATTTGTAGGGGTATTAAAGCATCATTATATACCACGTTGTGTGCACTCATCCATGAATTTCGATTCGTCGAATACAAATTCCTCCTTGCTTGCCCCTACAAAATTAGTACCCCTGTCGCTCCTTATTCGTACAGGTAAACCTCTTCGATTTATGAAGTTTTGAATACACAATATGACTGAATCCTTTGATAAATCTTTTGCAATCTCATGGTGTATTGTCCTTGTTGTCAGACAAGTAAATATAGACACTCATCTCTTTTCGTGTCGCCGACCTATTGAAACAAAAAATGGGCCGGTGTAGTATGCACCAGTATAAGAGAAGCCAATCTTCTGGTTGTTGGCCCATTAACGGTTGTTTTGGAACCGCAATTCCTCATTGCAGACTTCACTAATTGTCGTAGACACGGTATCCAAAACTTTACTATAATTGCGGCGCAGATCGATTTCTGGTTTTGATGTTTATATTTTTCTTGTTATTGTGCGACATTAAGTTTTATCAATATGTGCTTCTTACTACGAACAACACAATTGGTCTTAAAGATACGGCCAGATAAACGTATCAAGACATCTTTGCTTAATAATGGAGAAAGTTTAAAAATCGAGCTAGACTTAGACACAGGTTTATTCATTCTGAAATTATTATACTCTTTACAGAAAATATACCGCTGAACGATTTTACATAAATATTCTGTCTTGTTATCAATTTCCTCAGCATTATATTGTGGGCTAAACTTTGTCACTATTTCCTTCCGAACCACGCCATAAGACTAGGGTGTGGGGTCCGGGAATTCCCGGAAATTTTTCGTCGGGAAATTTAATATTCATGTAGTTTTATAATCCTATAGCAAAAGGTGTTACTATTATTATCGCCTCAGTGAAAGCTTTACATTAATGTAAAAACCCAACACTACATATTACTATAATTTTTTAAACATTTTAATGTTGATGTACCATTTTAAAACTTTATTTAATATCATCTGGCTTTGAAAGGTTTTTTTATATTTTTTTTCATGGAAATAATAAACACGAGCTGAATGACCCAGCGTTGCTCGGGTTTTATTGAATAATAATATGAATTAAAATTAATTTTTTTTATGAAAAATTCTTCTACAGTAAAGGACGTTTCAACATGACATGGAATCCGTTTTGACATGAAATCACTGAATCGAAATTCTTTAAAAAAATAATAAACTATCATATAAACGGAAAATTACCACAATGTCCCCTAATGAATTCTCATTAACTTATGATCATGTATCTAAATTAAAAACAGAACAAAAAGGTACCTAAATGAATGTGAATCCATAAGAGGATATTTTACTCTTATGGATTCACATTCATTTAGGACTACATATCATTAATTTCATCTTTCTAGGTTCATAATTATAAAAAAATCAAAAAGTACCATTAGAAGAACAAAAAAAGTACCACAAAGTCCCCCTTTGTGAATTTTTTGCCATATAAGACCACGTATATTAAATTTCATGTTTCTTGGTTAAATATTATAGAAAATTCAAAAAAAGTACAATTAGAAGAACAAAAAGTACCACAAACTCCCTTGTTACGGATTCTCATTCACTTAGGACCGCATAACCCTAATTTCATGTTTCTAGGTTCATAACTTTAGAAATTCAAAAAGTACCATTCAAATAACAAAAAAAAAAAATACCACAAAGTCCCCTTTTATGGATTCTTATTAACTAAAGACCATGTATTCCTAATTTCATGTTTCTAGGTTCATAACTATAGAAAATTCAAAAAGTACCATTAGAAGAATTAAAAAGTACCACAAAGTCCTCCTTTGTGAATTCTTTTCAAAATCGGTCCATGTGTATTTAATTTCATGTTTCTAGGTTAAATATAACAGAAAATTAAAAAAAAAAAAATACCATTAGAAGTACAAAAAGTCCCTCCTCTTGATTTCTTACTCATAGGACTATATATATTTAAGTACCATGAATTCCACTTTTGTAAATTATTATCCACATAAGACTACATGTACTTAATCTTATGTTTCTAAGTTTAATGTAATTGAAATCTCATTATTTAGTTTGAATTAAATGTAATTTGCCGTCTTTACGGATTTTTCCCGTTTTTACCCCCTAAACAGTCGAATTTCCAAAAATCCCGTCTTAGTGGATCTAGCTTCAGCCGTTTGGGCTGTGGGATGATGAATCAGTCAGTAAGTCAGTCAGTAACGTTACTCTTTTATATATATATATATAGATAAATAATTAATTTTTGTAGCTGTGTAAATAATTTTGAAATATGTATAAAAATTAAATATTTTTAAATGAAAATGAACTAAGAACTTTTCTTATAGCATTACAATTATAGTTTTCAAAAAATTTAAAACGTGTAAATATAATAAGCTTCGAATGTACTTTATATTTCAAAAATATTCGTCTTGAAATGATTAACAATATATTTAAAAAAATTAAATGAAAACTAATTTTTATATGATTTCCGAACACTACATCAATGGATTACAAAATATTTTTAAAAACCAACTTAGAAAGTTAAGAAAAACTATTTATACTGAAATTTATGCCACAAATTATGGTTTATATTTCTTTTAAGTTTTTAGCATGAAGAACTGTTTAAGTTAAAATTTCTATTCCAAAATATCATTCACAAAAGCATACTTCTACTGAATTATTTTATAAAGAAATCATTAAATTTTTTTAAATAAAATATTCTGCAAATTTAGTGGGTATATTTGCGAACTTCTTGGGTAAAATAAGAAAAGGCTGTTTTTATCAAAAATTTACAAAACTACGGGAACCAGAAAGAAAACATCCAACTATTTTGAAATTCATACAACGTTCTTATTTTTTTTATTCTTTTTTTTTTTTAATTTAAAATTTCCTCTTAGTAACAAAAACGAAATAATTTTTATTCATTTTTATACAAAGTTTTTATTTGTATGTTTTGCTGATTTATTTTTTGCTTATTCCACGGAAATAATCTGGGATGCTTCGTGCAAGACGAAGAGCATTATTCACTCAAAATCTCCCTAAGGTTTTAATTTCGAGTACGGGAACACTAGAGATCCCGCGTGTCCTCAATTTAGAATACGGGAAGAAGGCTAATATTTTACAAAATGTATCAAAAAACATTTTCTAAAGCTAATTCGTAAAAGATTTAAATATAAGAAAACTTTAATTATTCAAAATATTTTTTAAGCTTGAATTGTATAATTGGTAGTGCATTCTTTAAGGAATTAAAGTCGAAGAATTAAAGTCTATGAATTGATTTGTTATGATTGCTCCAAAGAAATGTCTGGGATAATAAATTTAATTCGACTTTGAAAATTGAATTAAAGAATTAAATCTTTGAAACCTTTGCTTACAATAGGCACTTATTTAATTGTATGAAATATTTAAAATTTTTAAATTTTAAATTGGAAGCCATACTTCAATATTGTTTTTTTCTGTTAATTAATCATAAATGTGATTAATAATATTGTCTTATAGAATTGAATAGAAAAAATAACATTCTTTATAAAAGATTATTGGTTTCTTCTAATATTTTAAGTTTCCCGGGAATTCCCGGGAAATCGAATTTTTCATTCCCCTTTCCTGGGAAACAAAATACATTTCATTATCGCTTTAGAGTCTGACCAATATGTTATGTGCATTGGTTTTATTTCGTGACAGGATATTATTGATTTTTTCAATCTTACGCCGAGCACTGTCGCCTGGATCTCAAGTCGCGGAATGGATAGTGGTTTCAATCTTGACTTGCCGGCAATGAAAACAACGTTAACATCATTTTTGTAACATATCCATACAGCATCAAAGGCCACCTCTCTTGTGTCTGCAAAAATGTGTAGTTCAACTTTTGTTCACTATTAAAAAGGTTCTGTACAAAACACCTGGATACTTTTTCCCTGTATATATGATACAGACTTTTGTACCATACGTACCATTTCGTATAAATATCATCTGGAATCAGTGAATCCCAGCCAATTTTGGTAGTAGAATTTTATGTTTAACAATTACGTTGTCCAAGAACCCGAATGGGTCAAATATTGAGTTTGTAAGACTCAACACCTCATTATTTGTTGGTTTTCGTTCATTATTTAAAACGACTTCCGGAACAGAAGCTATCATCAGGCTGCCAACAACGCATTCCTAAGATTTTCTCGATAGTAGATTAATTTTAACAGAGATTAGAAAAAACTAAATTTCCATTCACGAATTCGCCTTCATTTATTACGGACAAAACTTCCTTCTAATTTGAAACGAAACCTCTTAGTTCGAAACCGGCTTGTCGATGAAGTTTACCACGCCCTTTGTGATGCTGATGGCCTTGTTTACATCGTTGAAACTGTCGACATAGTCATCAACGTAGTGACTCTCTACAATTGCCTTATAGGCTTTAGGATTAGTATCCTTATACATTTCCGCATCAAGATTCTTGACGTATGGGGCCGAGCATGGATAGCCGTTTGATCTTCTTTATGAATTTTAATTCGGTGCAACATTTCCTTAATGTCGGCACTATTCCTATTTTTCCCTGCCGAAATCTAAACAATATTGATAACATTGACTTGGATTGGTATCTATCAGGACCTTTCGAATTGAAAAATTTTTCATCTACACAAGCGGCAGCATTAAAAATGAGACGTCTCATGTTTTCTTTATTTCCATTCGTAACAACGAAATGCGACAAATACCAAGTACGGCTATTTTTAACTACAGCTTAATTTGAATGTCATTCAAAATATCCATATCGATACTACACACTTTACCTTCAGTCGAGTCTTCATTCGATTCAAATATTATATAAATATAAACTCGTTTGATGCAGAGTAAAACATCCATCTAAATTCAAAACTTCGGACGGGCAAACTAGATATATGTGGGGTAGACATATCAATAATTTTTTTGGTGCAACACCATAATCTTCAATAGCAACTTCGTTGAAAATAGGAAATCTTTTCTTGAATTTATCATAAAGTATTTGTACCAGTTAATTACAGGGTGAACATTAATACATAAAATAAAAATAATAGAATTCAACTCTGTATCCTTGAATATTACAAAATAACGGTTATAAATTAACAAATTCAAAAAAAGTGAAATTAGTTCACAACAAGTACTATTATTTAAAAATTTGTAATTCCCGTCATCTTGATTAAACCGTACCAGAATATATAATCAAAAGAAGACATTTATTATCATGATTAAACCATACAAATATTTAGAAACTATATATTCAAAAAAAGATATAAAGGTAATAATTATCATTAAATCAATATTTTTTAATTATTTACAGCCGTATTCACAAAAAGTTGTTAATTTATGTTTAATGTCATGCTAGCTAATATACAATTAAGATCTTAATGTATTTATTAAGAAAATCGTATTCAAAAAAATATTTACCGTGTTTATTAACTAATAAACTGTTTTTTCTTTATATAGGCAACCCTTATCATTTTCTCTCTCATTCTTATTGTCAGTGTTGTTAGCAGTAAGAATAAATTATTCGTCAACTGTTTTATTCTATAATTATTTTTGATGCTCTAGTAATTTTTAATTATAAATATATTATTTATTTGCGAAAAAAAATCAATTTTGCTTATGTAAATATATTTATATAAAAAAGAAATAAAGAAAGAAAAACGAATATTCTGTGATGAAATCAGCATCACTATTTCATATTTTGATTTGTTCACATATATATATATATAT
>MINK01176962.1:0-11403 GCA_001735545.1 Phormia regina | reverse complement strand
CATCTCTAACTACAGCTGATGATTTCCTTCCTGTACTTGTAAAGATATCAGCTATAAATGTTACTCAACTCAAAAACCAGGTGGCTTCAAGGGAATAGAGGAGATTTTAATACTTAAATCATTTTCTACAAAAAAAAAAAAAAAAAAAAAAAAAAAAAGACTAAAAATAATAAAGAAAAGAGGATAATAACCAAGAAAAACAGGCAAACAGGCAGGCAGGCAGGCTGACGGACAGACTAGCAACAGCAATGTGGCAAGTTATGGCATTCGTACATATGCCTTGTTGCAAACGATAGAGTTGAGTTGAGTTAATGGCAGGAAAATCTATACAAGAAAAACTTGTGTTTGTGCTCCTTTTGTGTTGAAATAGTTTTTGTTTTGTTTTCTTTTCTTTAATTTTTTTCTTCTTTTCCAGTACGTAACGTAAGTTCAATGTACTGAAGTTACCTCAGTTTTGCTGTAACACAAAGTAATTGTGTATCTGTGTGTGAATATAAGTGTATCTTAAGCAACAGCATCCCATACAATTTTCTTGTAAAGAAAGAAAGACACCAGTAAAAATAAGGCAGCCATACAATCCTTTTCATTTCTTTTCAATGTTTTTTTTACGATCTCCCCCTTTCTCAAGTGACTTGTTGCTTTTTTGTTAATGTTGTTGTTGTTATTATTGTTTATTTTGTAATTGTATGGCATAGAGAACTAACCGCCTGGGATCTTACATTACAACAAAAACTTTTACAACAACAACAACAACGGCAGCAGCGGCAGCATCAGCAATAATAATATGAAACAGTCATCCAGCCTGGCTGCCTATCAGCCAGTCAGCCTGCCTGTAACAGAACCACCAGATACATACCAACCCAAAATGATACTCGTTCCTATACCCCAAAGCAGCTTAAAGTAACACAACAGCAACAACAACAACAACAATTACAACAAAAAGTCAAATTGTGTAAATACACGTCTCAACTGTAAAGGAGCAACAGGAATCGAAATCGAAATATTTGTTTGCGTAGTTTTTTGTTGCTTTTTTTCTTCTTCTTTGTTGTAGTTGTTTCCAATTTCTGTATTGAATTCAACTCTTTGGGAGGCTTTAGATTTCACTTTGTTTAATTTCAGTGTTTGTATAAGTGTGTGTGTGCGTATATAAGGAAACAGTCGTGGGTATTGTAATAAATGCAGTAGAAGTTGTTTATTTTTTGAGGATGGGAATTAGAATTGGACTGAACTAGAACTATAAAAGCATAGAACTATAACTAAACTAGGATTCAGCTGGAACTAATTTGGAACTGAACTATAACAGAGATAAAGCTGAATCCAGTTCTAAGATTAGAACTGAACTAGAACTGTAAAAACTTAATAAGAACTGAACTAAAATTAATTTAGAATTAATCTGGAACTGAACTTGAACTGGATTAGAGCTTAACTGGAACTGAACTTGATCTGGATTAGAGCTTAACTAGAACTGAACTAAAACTGGAATGGAAATGAACTAGAAATGTTAAAGAACTGGAAAAGAACATAACTAGAACTGAGCTAAAACCGATTTGAAACTAAACTAGAACTTATTTAGAAATAATCTAGAACTGCGCTTGAACCGGATTAGAACTTAACTAAGACTGGACTAAAACTTAATTGGATAGTTCATTTCCATTTAGAGCTAGAAACGAACTTAACTAGAAGTGGAAAAGAATAGAACTGAACTATAACAGAAATGGAACTAAAACTGAACTAGAATTTAACTAGAACTGAACTGAAGTAAAACTGAACTAGAACTTAACTGCACTTAACTAGAAGTGAACTAGAAAAGAACTAGAACAGAAATATAACAGAACTAGAACAAAACTAGAACTGAAGTGGAACTCAACTAGAACAGAACCTGAACTGAATTAGAACTGAACTAACACTAGAACAGAACTTGAATTGAATTAGAAATGAACTAGAATAAACTAAATCTGAACTAGAACTTAACTAAAACTGTACTTTAACTGAACTGAAGTAAAACTGAACTAGAACTGTACTAGAACTGAACTGGAATTAAACTAGAACAGGACCTAGAACAGAACCAGAAATGAACTAGAAAAGAACTAAAACAGAACTAAACTAGAACAAAACTAGAACTAAAATTGAACTAGAACTGAAAAAGAACTTAACTAGAACTGCGCTAAAACTGATTTAGAATCGAACTAGAACCGAACTAAAATTGAACTAGAACAGAACTAGGACTTAATTAGAACTGAACTAGAACAAAACTAGAACTTGAAAAGAACTTAACTAAAACTAAACTAAAAATGAACTAGAACAGGACTAACACTGAACTATAACTAAAATAGAATATAACTGAACTTAACTAAAACTGGATTAGAAATGAATAGGAAATTATTTGGAACTGGAATAAAACTTAACTAAAACAGTTTTGGAACTAAGTGAACTAAAATTAAATAAGAACTGATTTGGAAATGAACTCGACTTCAAAGATCTGAACACATTTGAAGTTGAACTGGCATTGAAAGTTTTCAACTGATTTGAAACTTAAATAGAAATTAACTAAAACTGAACTAGAACAGGAACAAAAAAAAAAAAATGTTTTGGAACATGAACTGCTAGAACAGAACTAGAACTAAATTAAAACTAAACTAGAACTGGATAAGAAACAAATTTCCAAATCATGGTAATTAACAAGAAATGATCTAGAACTGAAAAAGAACTTAACTAAAGCTATTTTGGAACTAAAACTAAACAAGAACTTATTTGGAAATTTAATTAAACTGAATTGAAAATTAAATGAACTACCACTGGATGTAAACAAGACTTGATTTGGAACTAAACTGGAAAAAATTTGGAAGTAAACTGTGCACTGAACAGGTTTAGCACTGAACTAAAATTGAACTCGCATAGATTTGGAAATGAACTCGAATTCGAAAGGTTTGAGCTGATATGGAGGAGAACATCGAAATTAAAAATAAGCTAGAACTAAACAAGGATTGTAGGCAATATTGAAGTTCCCCATTTATCAAAAGAACATATCCTAAATATTTCTGAGAGTTATAGAATGCTCTCATTTAATACTCTAGTTGAACCCTTACCCCCTTTAGATCTTAATAAGAAATAAAAGTTAATGCATTTAGAAAGTTTACAACATACGCCAGGAACCGGTATAAATCCTAAACTTTAATTCAATTTCTTCAAGTGTTTTATATGTCTAAAAGAAAAGAAATAAAAAAAAACTTATAAGGAAATGTAAACATCCCATCATCATCATCCTCAATTTCACAATAAACTTCATTATGGTCTTCATAATAATTTTCATTTAATCAGATGTTTTATTTCATTATGAATGCTGATATTATCCTCCAGTGTAACAATAACATCATCATCATCACCATCATCTTATATTATTATGATCAACAATTTAGTTTCTTTACATTTATGGGAAATGCTGACTTTGCTGACTTTATATACTTGAAGTATGTATTTGTTGCCATTAACGTTGATGCTGTTGATCCGCGTCGCGTATCCCTTTTTCGTAAATTCTTATGAAATTTTGTTGTCGCCTTTTAAAATTTGTTGGTTGTGGTTGTTTATTTTGATTTTAAACTTTATTTTTTTTTTCTTATATGTAAGTGTATGTATTTAAATGCCTACGTATTGAGTTTGTGTGTGTGTGTGTGTATTTCTTAAAATGATTTTTGATTTACTCAACAGTTCAAGAGGATTTTCAAGGAATCCTAAATGTTTTTTTTTTATTTATATTTTATACGTTATTTTAAATGCCTTTTAAAAGGGGTGAGAGATCTTTTAAATTTTGCTCTGCTCTGTTTGTTGAGAACAGTCAATTTGATTCATTGAAATATATCAAACATTTATGAGGCATTTGAAAGTCTATAAAGTTGCCCTTTTAATGGCCAACAATAAAAATGATATCAAGATGTTTTTTTGTTTCTTTTGATTTTAATGTAAAAAAGAAACATTAGAGATAAAATCAAATCAAATGAAATGAAATATTTCTAATAAAATATTAAAGGAACTTGTACATATGTATGTGATTAACAACAAAATTCACTTGTTTTAGAAACATTGGATTTTTAAGAACAGTTGGGGTTAAAATTTTTACAGGGTATCTAAAGAATTTATCACTCCATTAAAATGTCTACGATGAATTTAAATGAGATTTAAGGTTTTTTTGTGGTTAACTCAATATCAAATTATGTAATGAATAAAACTAATAATTTCAAAACACCGATTAAGAAAATAAGAAGAGAACTCTTAATATTTAAGGAATCAAAAACCTCAATCTCCCTTTGAAAATCAATCCCATCCAAATTGGTTCCAAACCTGTTTAACTTGAGACGCAAGAAAATATATATTTTTAAAAATAACAATTTGTCTAAAAATAAACTCATACACACTTATATATCCTATTAACAAATTAAAATGTAAATTTTAACAACCTACACAAACACACGAAATAAATAGGGACGGACACAAAATATTAAGCGGCAGACTAAAATCAAATAAATTTTATTCCACACATGGGTGCGATATTTCATCATTTATTTATTTAAGATTTAAATAAAATTAAACTAAAGAATCAGAAATAAAAAGCAAAAGGTAAATATTTTATTCCTTTTCTTTTCATGTTATTTATTCCTTTTCTTCCTTTATTCCCCCAGTTGTACTTAAAAAAAAATGTTGACTTTTGTTTACAAAGTCAATGAAAATAAAAAAGATTTTTAAAGGAAGAAACTTAACTTAAAAAAAAAATAAATAAAAGAGCAAATAATAATAAAAAGAACAAAGAATATGGCAGTCAAGCAGCCAGCCAGACATCGACTATACAACTTGAATTCCAATAAACGAAAGGATTGTACAGATTCGTTATAGGGAATGCAGTTGTTACTCTAAATGAGTCTACGATTTTGTTTAAACGTATTCATTAACACATTCACAACTGACAAACAAATACAAATGTACTAGTATGTGATCACGTACGAGGAGGGGTTCTATAATTAAGATTGAATGTGTAAATTTAAACAACTCCATTTGAAGCTCAAAATAATGTCTGACAATTGTTCTTTAGTTTCTACAATATTCATCCAAAAACCTTTTTTCTATATATGTTGATCCTTATAAGTATGTACATTAAGGTGGCCCCAAAAATAAAAAGTATCGATGTTCCTAGAATCAAAATAGGCGTATTTTTTAAAGCTTTTCAATGATATATAACACTTTATATTTTTATTAACAAACAAAGAAATAAAGTCAAAGAATTTTGAACTTGATTTGAACTTCGACTTAAATTTTATGTCATTAAATGAGCACTGCAAAGTGCGTTTTTGTGATACCAAATATTTTGTATGGTTTCCTTGGAAGAAATATGAAAAAAATCCGAAATGACTATTTTCTTTTGGATCTAGCTAACGGAAGTATAATGTCCGGACAAAAATTTTGAGAAACGATGTCTTAGAATAAAGTAGATTTTTATTTAAGCTGGGGACATTGATGACCTATTTTTTCTCCAAGCAAACTGACCCACCTTAATATACATATATTTGTCCGTCTGTTTGTCTATCCTGTTAAAAAAAGTGCCAATAAGCAAAAGATGCAAAAATAAATATGGTTTATTTGTGAAACTGTTCTTCCTATTCCAATGGAGGCACATTTTAAAATTTCTATCAGGAAGCGGAGATAAGTGGATTTTTTTTCTTTCCCCAGAGTTTTCTGAACCTCCTAGACATAGCACAGTGGTCCCAAAACGGATTTTTTTTTGGAAATAGTTCTCTAACTTGAGAACTGCTGGATGTGTTTAATTGAAATTTGAATGAATCACATGAGCAATCCTGAGGTATATGGCAATTGATTTGTCCGAGGACAAGTGCAAAGCGGGTCTGGGGAGAGAGGTGGTACGCCAGAGTGGGTCACCTCGGGTACAATTTTTTTTAAAGATCAACAAAATTTCATTTACGATTTGATTGAAAAAAAATTGTCCTTATAATTCTCTACAAAAAATGCGTGCACATCTGTGGATTATCTTTTTTACTTTTAGAGATATTTGTACTAAAGTATAATTTTGACCCATTTTTGGGCATTTTTTTAAGTTTTTTTTTAACTTGGCAGGCACAATTTGTGTCCTAAAATTTTTCTAAAATATTCTTTGAGTTATGTACAACATTCTGAATAACTTTTATTCAAGAATCATATACCTACATATGTGGTTTAGATAAAAAGTTGTATTATTTTGAATTAGAATTTTATGAAAAAAGTGGTAAAATTTTTGTTAAATAAATCCGAGGATAGTTGGGGTAACAGTCTCCCCACTAGCCTTAACAAAATTTCGTTAATTTTAATTTTTGTGTTTTTAGTTTTTTGTGGAGCTAAAAAATGTCAAAGTTGAAATTGAAAAATAAACCTTGAAAACTTAACTACAAACAAAAAATTTTATAACGACAGGGTAATCATTTTATTGAAAAAAGTCAATTTTTGAAGTAAGTTTTCCACGAATTTTCCAACGATACCAAAAACTTGCATAAATACGATAGGACTTAACCACAAATAGGAATCAATAAAATAATTAAAAAAAAATAAAATTGTACTCCTCTGACCAAATATTATTTTATAAATATTTTACTTGAATATATTAAATAACAAAAATGGATTTTTTTACCTTGTTGGTCTATAGAGACCATAGATCCAACCAATGTCCCTTGGATTTTGATTTAAAACTTTTAAAAACATATTGAGGATTCTTAAAATTCATTCCGCTTGTCGATATGGGCTTTAGGATTGGAGAAAATATAGTCTAAAATAAAAACTTTCATATAAAATGGGTCAAATTCCTACCTTTAAAGGGTCACCCTACCATAGATTATTCACATAGATATGAAGCTTAACAAATCTCAATTGAAAAATTACTCAAATCGAAGGCACACGTACACAATTGTTTTTGTATTTCAATGAAACAATTCTTGAGCTACAATCGACTTAGGTTTTTGACAACTGAACTTCATATCTATGTTATAATCTATGGTGTGTACCTTGGCCACTTGAGTTATTGGGCTTGTTTTTTTATCTTAAAGGCATTTCTGAAAAGTTATATTTCAGAAAAAGTGCAAAACTTTTTATTTTATTTTAGAGAAAAAAGAGTTTAAATACTTTTTCGGAAAAAACACAAAATAAAAATATGTCGTATTTTTTGCAATTTTCAAAATTTCAAAGTTTATTTTTGGACTTGGTAGAGATATCGATTTAAACCTTTTTTATTCATAAAATAATTTTGTTCTTTAACTAGTTAAAAAAATCTCAAAAAATCAGTCAGAAATGTTAGGATATATATGAATAAATCTGGATTAAAAACATAAAAAAATTATGGTTCTTAAAAACTCAAACGCAACTTAACACGAAAACTATAAGAGATAGGTCTTATCAGGGCCTACAAGAATATATAAAAATATTTGAAATCGGACGAGAAACTAAAATTTGAAAGCGATTAAAAAATGTTTATGCCTGAGGTACTTTATTTTGAGCCCCTTTAGCTCCGCCCCTGAGAGGTTTGTTGTGGCCCCCTTTCAAACTTAACATTGTACACTCCTCTGCTACGCCTCTCATGAAAATCCAACTAGCCGATCAGAAGTTATAGATTTGTTTCCAAAAAATTTTGATTCTGCCCCACTGTGCATTGTTAAGGTCTTATGAATATTTTTTCGCTTGAAATACATACAGAAATAAAACATTGAATTGATCTAACATTTAAACACCTTTCGAAAATGTTGCACGTTCTATGGGTGGTCTTTAAAGTGTCAGGATCGATCGATCCGATCGTATTAAATAAAGTTGTTTGAACAATAGCAAAATAACTAAGTATAACAAAAGGAAACATAAATTTCTAAAAAAAAAAATATCCTTAATACTTTACATTCATTTTTTCATTTAAAAATTCAGTTTCCTTCATTAATTTATTCCTTAAAAAAAAGAGAAATCAAATCAGCTAATAAAATATTCAGTCCATGTGTTTAAAATCAAATAACTAAAATAAAAGTACAGTCAACGCAAGACGACTCGACGTGAATACATAAATAAATAAAAATATTTTCTTAAAAGGATACTCGTATAAACCTTTTGGCCAAACTAAATCAAATAACACCAAAATGGAAAGAAAAGAACGATAAGAGTCCATAAAAGACTAACAAGAATATTTAATCAAACAAACGAATGAAAACAACAACAAAAATCTTAAAAAAAGGAATCTCAATGTTAAAATAATAAAAGTGAAAAAAAGGCAACAAATACACAACAGCGATAAACGATAAAAAGGACAGAGCGGGCATAATAAAATAAAGTAGAAGAACAAGCAATACAAACGTTCCATTAACTCCAATCTTTTCCACACAATATCCAGGCATTCAAACATACTTACATACATATGTACATAATAAATACCCTCAATCACAAACACTTTTTATCCTCTTAGAAGTCACTGCTCAGGAATACATATGTAGTTGGCTGGATGGATGGATGGTTGGTTGGTTGGTTAGTTGACTGTTTAGTTTCTTGGTTTCTTATTTATCTTGACAAAACGATCCCAGTTTTGTGTGGACGACAAAATTAAGCAACAGCAACAAGTTTAGTCATACAAGATTTTTATTTTAATGGTAGAAGGACATTAAAAAACGCCAACTCATGATCACACAGTTGTGTATTTCATTTAACAAAGTCAGATGTATGTTTGTGTTTGTATTTTGGTATTTGCCTGATATGAATGAGGATTCAAAATACAACATAAAATGAACCTTCAAAGTTAAACTGGTTTTCTGGTCTTAGTCAACAGAATCAAAGAAACTCCTTTTTGGCCGTTGAAAAAGGCAACAAATAAACAAACAAACAAGCAACAGGAATAAAATAGTACATTTCGTTGAACGCTTTCAAACCAGTTTGTTTCGTTTACTTTTCACTTTATTTAAGCTGGAATACAATTCTGTTTCACTTTATGTTTATTGTTGTTTTTGTTTCGTTGGTTGGGTTGGTGAATGTTTTGTTTTGTTGTGCCAACATAATACACATCTTTACCTGCTCTTACAACACAACTGAGAAGATTGAAAATGATCCAGTTGAATGAGGGTCCCTACTAACAAGACAACATTTTTGTGTTTTTTTTATGTAAGAGTGTGTGTGTGCGTTGGTCTTTTAGCCTGTTTTCCATTGGGGAGGATTTGAGGATATGAAAGAGGTTTATTTTATAATATTCATGTATCTTTTACTTTAGTGGTGATCATTATTTGGTGGGGAATTATAATGTACTATATACGAGGATGGGGTTATTATTTTATGTTTACTTGGGAAAGATGAAATATAAAAGCTGATTGAAATTTTTGATATTTATTAAGTTTTTGGAAAATGAAAAATATAAAATTTATCCTGAATCATATTATAGAATTCTAAATTTTTTTTTAAAATATTCTATAGATATCTTGCAAAATTTTGAATAATAAAGCGGCAAAATCATATAAATATATATGTCCAAAAATATTTTTAATCAGAAGTTAAAACTAAAAAAACTGATTTAAAAAGAACTGGCTTAAAAATTCTGTAAATGGCGTTTATAAAGGCCTCCTATAACATAAATAGATGATTTCTTCTTAAACTTTTCTATTGCATTTGAAAAAAAATCGATTCAAGGATGAACGGGGTATTAGATAAAAAACGGTTTGAAACCTCTATACAAGCTTTAGGCTTCAATGATAAGAAATTTACGGACTTACTTTTTAGATAGATCAGGCACAAATATCTTTCTGGAATTTTGGTTTTTGAATCAACCAAATCGATAAATAAACAATCGAGTAATAAACAATCCCTTTTTTATTTAATGCGCGTTTCTCTTATAGTTGTTGTTTTCATGGGTACAGAAAAGCTACAACAACAATGAACTATAGTATATATAATTTTTTCAGCTTTTTGAAAGTACTATGTAAACTAGAAGTTTCGGTCTTTCACTGAAAATTCGTTTTTTTAAATTTATATGTTTTTAAAAAGTGCGGGCGAGTATTTACTCGTTACTACGATTTTTGCAGGTACTATGGACTTTGTTCTTGCACAAATATTTTTAAATATTTTTTTCGAATTTCGTTTTTCTTAGATCAGTCAAATCGGTTCATTTTCACGATACCTTTTTATTTCCTAAGATGCCGTCTTAGTGGAACTATTCTTTAGGAGTCCATCCACTTGAATAGTGCGATGCTGAATCACCAAGTAAATCAGTCAATCAATATCAGCCGAATATAGCGCTTTTACTTGTTTTTTTATTATTATTATTTTTTCAAAATTCTCAATTTCAAAGTCACGATCAACAAAAATATATATTAACTAGGGTTGTTATTCGAACAAGAATTATTCGATTATTCGAAAAACAAATTTTTTATTCTTTTCGAACGAGCAAAAATTTTGAATTTAGAATAAAAAATTATTCGATCAATTTTTAACGATTAATCCAATTATTTTTCAAAACGATTTTTTACTTAAAAATATTATTTGCTACCAAAAAATTATTTAAAAAATTCCAATTTTTTCCCTTTTTTAAATAATTATTTATTCCAATAATTTACATTATTTTTTATTCGTTCGAACAATCGAAGAAAATTCAAATTTTACTCATTCAAATCAACTCGAAAACACCTCAGGATCTGATCATGTACAATTTTATTTAAATATCTTCAAAGGTTCCAAAAAACTGTTTTTAATGTACTAACCATTTAAAAATAAAATTAGTAATTTTTTCCGTGAATTATTAAACTTTATATTGCCATAGTTTTAAACGAATTATATTGCCAGTGTGTTGTGAATTGTATATATATTTTTTTATATTTTGAAAATAGTATTTGACTGCAAATTGGTATTTTCATGTTGGCATTTTTTTATTTATTTTTTTAATAATTTATTTTTTTCTCAAATTAATACTTTTTTTAAGTTTTTTTTTTTATATTTGGTACTTTTTCGGAAAATAAACTAGTTTAATTTTTTGCTTTCCTTTCTGAAATTGCAACAAGATATACATTTTTCTTGTACTTTTTAAAAAAATAATTTTTATTTTACTTTTAGAAATTTTTATTAAGAATTATAAATTTAACTTTGGACTTTTGTAAATTCAACCCCATTTGTAAATTTGTACTGTTTTTGAAGTTTGGTACTTTTTAATTTATATTGAAAACATTTTATTTATTTATTTATTTATTTATTTATTTATTTATTTATTTATTTATTTACATGCAGTGTTGCCAATTCCTTGAGGCCAAAAATGGCTAAATTTTCAACAAAAACTGGCTAAATAATAGCGCAAAATATATATGAAAACATCACAAATATAATAACAAGCCGATTCATTTATTTATGTAGAGATCATATTCTTTAGTTTTC